>JAGQEM010000066.1:0-126234 GCA_019202945.1 Corynespora olivacea
GATTTTAAAATATTTCTTATTACTAGGGAGGGCTTTCCCCCCCTCCCCTAGGGTATATAAAGATTATTATAGGGAGGTATTATACCCCCCTCCCCTAGGTTAAAATACTACCTACTCCTAAACTACTAGGAGATTAATAAGCTCCCTAAGGAGCTCTTTAGTATACTAGCAGCGTGTTAGAAGCTCTATAGGAATTATTATCTCCTAGGGCTCCTCCCTATCCTCCTCCTCTATCTCCTCCTTAAGGAGCTCCCTTACTACCACGCGCTAGTAACGCGCGGCCTACTATAGTTAGCTTACTAAAATAATCTATAAGCTTAGTAATTAACTTATAGCTTAGTTACCTGCCTTAAGGGGGGCAACGAGCCGCTTAGCGGCTTTAGTAGTAGTAGTAGGACTATACTCCTATTAATAAAGCTCTTCTAAGGATAATTATCTAGATCTACTTATACTAGTACGTAGGTGTGCCCTAAAGAGCAGCGCTAGTAGCGCTCGCCGCCTATAGAGGCCTTATAGTATACTCTAGTAGAGTAGCCAGCAAGAGTACTTCACACACAGCCTAGGTAAGACTACGCACAATAAGCGCCGGGCTCACCCCAGTAAGAGGGCATAAGCAGTAGGGGGGCAGGGGCAGGGGCAATAGCAGCAGGGGAGTAGGAGTAGGAGCAGGCAGGGGCGTAGGCGTATAATCTAAGACTAGACGGCCGTAGCCTTAGCTATAAGGCTAGCCGCGAGGTGCTCTCACGCGCGTTGTAGTATTACTAGTACGGGTAGGTATATATAGTAGTATAGTAGCGCCAGCTATAGCTCTGCAGCGAGCCGCAAAGTACATGCGTATAGATTTCTAGGCCTTTGTCTAATACCTCTATTAGTATTAGGACGAGCTAGGGAGACTATAGGCGAAGCACACAATAATCACAATAATACATACAGGAGCCATAAGGTTATTATTCTAGAGATTAACTAGAGAGCGTAGAAATTTCCTCTATACAGAGGGCATAAACAGCGCTACACATAATCACAAGCATTTAAAGCGTATATTACTATAAAATCTCACACTTACACTTACTATTACCTAGCACCTAACGCTCTTAGTAGGCTTGGCAGGGCTCTACGCCCCACCAAACCTGGGGGGTGTGTCGCGTAGAAGACACTTCAGCCAGCTTATCTCTAAGCTACTAAAGACGCCTTAGCCAGCTCGGCTCTGAGCTACTAATTACTGAGCCCAACCTCGGCTCTGAGCTACTAATTACTGAGCCCAACGCTCGGCTCTCACAAAGGCCTATCCTTTTTCCTTTGTTAGCTATATATACTGCTCTTCTCACTCGTTCTATAGAGAGTAGTGATCCAATACAAAGATCACCTGATCTACTGTTTTTCAGCTCGTTTTCCTCTCACAACTCCACCATCTGACATCTCAGCCCGACCTCTCAGGATTACAATGGCGGACACGGAAGAATTAGCACGAGGTTACACTCTGCTCAATAAAACTCAGGTTGCAGCAAGCGCGTTCCTTCTGGAGAAGCTTGGAATCGACTCCGGCATGCAAGTTCTCGACGTCGGCTGCGGTCCTGGGGATATAACATCGCATTTGGCAGATCTCGTGGGGGAAAAAGGAGGCGTTGTCGGCATTGATCCAAGCAAGTATCGGATTGCACTTGCATTACAGAAAGCGCGGCCGAATCTATCATATCACGTGGGCAAAGCTGAGGACCTGTCACAGTTTTCGACCGGCAGCTTCGATGCCGTTTTCGTCAACTCGACCCTACACTGGGTGCAAGATCAGCCCGCCGCCATCAAGGAGTTTGCACGAGTATTGAAGCCAGGCGGCCGCCTCGGTACCTCAGGTGTATCTGGAGACTATCTCACGGCGCAGGAGAGGATCAAAGCAAACGTACTGTCAAGAGAGCTTTACAAACAATACCCAGAAGAAAGCCCCCCGAAGTTCTTGAAGCAGAAAGAGATGGAGCGCCTCCTAGATAATGCCGAATTGTCTAACAGGAGATTCTTCATCAACAAGATCGTCAAATCAACCAAGGACGCCGACGAAATGATTGATTGGTTGGACACGAGCTCGTCTGGGAAAACATACGGCGGTATCCCTCTGGATCTGCGGCCTCGTGCAAGGGAAGAAATGAAAGTGGAATGGACCAAATTGGAAACAGACGATGGAATTCATATGGATATGGAACTGCTTGTCACTGTGGCATTCAAGAGCTAGTCTCTTCGGGCAGGCCGCCTGTATATAAAAACATCATGTTGAGAGCCCATCTGCGTACTTTGATAGATGTAGTATTCAGCAAAATTTCCCTCTTCCCTGCACTGTTTAATGGTTGTGAAAGGATCTGCATCTTTTGGATCTGTCTGGTTGTTAATACAAATACATATTTAGATAACGCCTGTGCTAGTCCACAAGCAAATGTTCCTCCGAAGCGCATCGCTTTAGGGTCTAGGGTCTAGGGCCTAGGCCCCAGAGTACCACTGAAACTTCCCTTCGCATACAGAGCCAATCATGTCTGGTGGAGTTAGCAAGGGGAGTCAGAATCTCAGACCTGAACCAAGCCTCTCTCGATGCCACGCTGTAGCTACCTGCATCTTTCCTCACTCTCAACTTGCAACTCAACGACATCATGCCGCCATCAACGCAGCAAGAAGACACTAACTCAGAATGTTTGTTCCACCGGGCACACTCTGACTTTGCAGTCTCCTGGGACGAGCCTGAAGGTGAAGATGCACAAAATCCTCTCAACTGGTCGGCGAAGAAGAAATGGGCTCACATCCTCGTCATTTCTTTCATTAGCTTTTTGGTGTAAGTTCGTTACAACCACCGCATGACGATCATCGAAATCCAGCCATCATCTAATCTAATTAGCCCTCTTGTGTCTTCGATGCTTGCACCGGCCGTCACTCTCGTATCTGAACAATTCCATACAACCTCAACGCTATTTCCGACATTTGTGGTATCTATTTTTGTACTGGGATTCTCATCTGGTCCTTTAGTGCTTGCGCCTTTGAGTGAAATTTATGGACGAGTGCTTGTTTACCACGTCACAAATGTACTGTTCATCGCATTCATAATACTCTGCGCTGTTTCTCAAAGCGCCTCTATGCTTTTGGTGTTTCGATTCTTGTCTGGCTTTGTTGGTGTGGCCACCATCGCGATCGGCCCGGGGTCCATTGCTGATATTGTACCGCGAGAGAAAAGAGGCAGAGCTGTATCGATTTGGGCTGTGGGAACCATACTCGGTCCGATGATTGGGCCGATCATTGGCGGCTATGTAACGCAGGTGGCAGGATGGAGATGGATGTTCTGGATCATTGCAATCGTTGTGAGTAGTATGCGCCTACTACCCGGTGACCGCAACGAATTTTCTGATACTAGACAGACCGGAATCATTGCAATCTTTGCGCTCTTCATCCTAGAGGAAACGTACCCTCCCGTGTTACTGGAAAGGAAAGCGGAAAGAATCAGAAAGGAAACCGGAGACGACAGATATCACTCCAAGCTTGCTTCCGATGCCACTATCAAACAGCTGTTCAAACACAGCATCATGCGGCCGACTAAAATGCTCGTCTTTTGCCCAATGGTCACCATATTGTGCACGTATATCGCCATCCTCTATGGAACTCTCTATCTTTTATTCACCACCTACTCATTCGTCTTTGAGGAGATATACGGCTACTCTACATTTGCGGCAGGGCTAGTCTTTCTTGCTGGTGGTGTTGGCACTTTGGCCGGCCTTTTTTATATCGGGACCTTCAGTGACCGGACCTTAAAACAGCGAGCTGTGAATGGGAAGACAATCACACCAGAGGACCGCCTGCCGCTCATCATCACCCTGCCCGGAGCATTGACCTTTCCCATTGGGCTATTCATATATGGCTGGACGGCAGAAAAGCATGTTCACTGGATTGTTCCTCAGATCGGAACGGCCATTACCGGTTTCGGCTCGATCTTGATCTTCACAAGCATCCAGACATACCTCATTGACGCTTTTGAGGGTTATGCTGCCAGTGTCGTTGGCGCGAATGCAGTGTTGAGAGGTCTTGCAGGAGCGCTCATCCCCCTTGGGGGGCTGGACTTGTATAAATCATTGGGATGGGGATGGGGAAACACTCTTCTCGCGTTCATTGCGCTGGCATTTGCCCCGGTGCCTTTAATCTTTGGCGCTTATGGTGCTAGAATTCGACAGGTTAGGCTTCTACAAGTTACCCTGTGAGGACAGGAACGTGAAGATTGTTTGTAGATCAAATTTGAAGATTATAGCTGTTCTGCGAAGTTCTCTCTCACCACGGCAGCCCAATGGCGTCACAACCGGCTCATGACCATTTTTTCGGGCGACGGAAACGAGCCAATTGGCACTCTTTTCTGTGACACCTTCCTCCAGTCCATGAATCTTTTCACGAGCTCTTCCCGAGACACATTCTCCAGACGAAGACTTCGTAAATTCCGTCCAGCATCCAGATAGTCTACCCCAGTCGCCATGTGGACTAGCACAATCACAGCCTTGATGGGTGATGCATCTATTTCAAGCTTCTCCGCCAGACTCAGCCAACATGCCAACAGGTCTGGTACATCCTCCGAGATATTCCTGTGCTCGAGAGTAGCCGGAGCTTTCAGGTTGTTGTGTGGACTCGAGTTTCGTCCGAGATCAACCAGACTAGCGAAATTTTGGCTGTAGCACTCGTTCGATACTTCCAGCGCGCTCTTCAGTTCAAGTCCAAATGCATCACCGATTTGCATGCGCACCCGATCAACCGCGACCATTGCGTTGGAAACCGAGGGTGTCAATCCGTCGCGATATATGAAGAAGTCCCCATCCGTGCTCTCGATGCGACCGGCGTTCAATAGCATCATGAGTGGATGGAATACGCCGTTGATGTTCAGTAGACAGACTTCGACAACACTGCTGCACCAACAAAGTTCGACTGGGAGCGTTCTTTGGATCTCTTCGTAGAAATCGGGACTCAGGTTTTTCTTCGAAGTCGCCACGAATATTTGATCCTTCTGTCCTAAAATCTTGAGGTCACTCCCGTTCATCCGACACGAATATGGAGATAGATTGGTTTCGACGATGCATCCTATGTCCAGATCGGCAACCAGCGAAAACAGATTTCCAGGGACAGAAATAATTGTATGCTGATGAAGGTCGAGATTTCTGAGCTCTTCTAGCAGAGTCTCCTGTCCAGTTGAGGGCACCGCGAGGACGATCATCTTCGAGAATGTAACGGCCGTTGCCATATCCGTGCAGAAGTCCAGTTTCGCGTGACCTTGTAACAATCCACTGACTGTCAGGCATCCATTCTCTTCGATCGCATTCACATGTCGGAGGTGGTCGGGGTGAGAATACACAAGAACCTGTGTACCGCGACTTTGGAGATCGACGGCGAGGGCTAGTCCTGCAGCCCCAGCGCCGAGAATGGATACTCGTTTTCGTACATCCACCATCATGTTGAACCTGCAGACGTAACTTCCAAATTCGTTTCCTTTCGAATGGCAGACCGTAGAGTCAAACTGCTCCTGCAGGGATAATCGATGACATTTCTTCGAAAAATCCGAGTATGTGATGATCAGGGAACTCTATCAAATAGTTGTGAGTGAATTTGAGCACGATTTTTCTGAGCACGATTTTTTGAAACACGCTCGTACTGCGGCAAATTTTAGTGAGGTGGCCTGCATGGGTGATGGCGGCCGCTAAGACTTTTTTAGGTAAATCACCTCGAAGCCCCACCCTGACCGCTGATGTCAATACAGGGGTTGTGATGTGTGAACGCGTTAATTAATAATATCTAATATCTATGAATAAAGACTGCAAGACAAGCACGGTGTTGTCCACACTGAGTACTGCGTAACTCAGACATAACTGCATAGATCCCTCACACCCTACTGATTGACATGTTCTCCCCCACTTCACTACTAGCTACGATCATTGCTCTTGTAAGCCAATCAGTTGTCAACGAAAGCCTTTCGCTCACTACGATCAGGTCGCCGTTCGTTTAGTCTATACCATTGTCCACAGCTCTTTCTTCCATGCATTACGGTTTGCTCCCGGTCCCTGGATCAACAGGGTGTCAGAACTGCCTGCCGCGTTGGCACTGGTCAGAGGCAAGCAACACGTATATTACCAATCATTACATGAGAAGTATGGGCCTGTAGTGCGCGTGTCTCCAAACGAGCTCAGCTTCGTTAGCGTGGAAGCTCGGGAAGCCATTTACGGTCTTCGTGTACGTGTTTGATGCGGCTTCTCATCTCTACAGCAGTGGTGAAGCTGACATATCCAATAGAAAAATGGCCTGAATATGGAGAAAAGCCCCATATTTCTTGGAGCTGTGGGAAACGTTGATGGACACACGGGTGTCAGTCTGGCCCTGAATCAGGACCATGCGCGTCAGCGCAGGGCGTTGGGTTATCTATTTACGAATAGCGCACTCGTGCAGCTAGAGTCTTTGCTTCAGGCCCATATCGATCGATTTATCGCGAGTCTGCAAAAAATCGCGGATCAAAAGAGAAGCCTTAATATTCCGGATTGGTGTAAGCTTTTCTGAGGTTAAAGTTTGTTGTTCCACTTGGGTTGATCAAATGAACAGACACGTATCTTGCGTTTGATGCGATAGGCGAACTATGCTTCGCAGAACCCTTCGGTTGCTTGGATCAGGAAACCACGACGGAATGGTCTACGTCTGTCATAAACGTCTTCGTGGCCGCGACATATACGCAGGCGATCAGAAGGATCTCCGGTGTTGGGACCTGGCTTGAATCTATCATGACCCGTCTTCTGATTCCCAAAACGGCGGCTGCTTGGAGAGTGGTCCATCTAAACAACTCGCGCGAGAAGACTATGCGCCGTCTTGCAGACCCAGACCGAGAACACGCGGATTTCATTTACCATATTCTCAAAAACGAATCGAAGAAGTCGCTGTCACCGACGGAAATCGTTTTGAACATGGCTTTGTTCATTAGCGCGGGCACTGATACCACGGCGACTGCTCTCACTGGCTGGACTTACTTCGTGTGTACACATGAAGCTGTGTATGCCCGGCTGATACACGAAGTTCGAAGCGCTTTGAAGTCGTTCGAAGATATCCGATGGGAGAAGGTCAAAGATCTTCGATATCTCGACGCAACCATCAACGAAGCGCTTCGCTTGTTTCCACCTTCTCCGGCGAGTCAACAACGCATAGTTCCTCGAGGTGGCGCCACCATTGACGGGCATTATATTCCTGCGGGAACAACAGTCGCTGTGTCGCCTTGGTCCTCAACCCGCTCTCATTTGAACTTTAGAAAGCCTGATGAGTTCCACCCAGAGCGTTGGCTAGAAACTGATGAAATATATGGGAGCGATCGTCTCAGCGCCTCCTTGCCATTTGGAACAGGACCCAGGGTATGTATTGCCAAGAACCTTGCTTTGATGGAGATGCGCCTCATTGCCGCTCACATCCTATGGAACTTCGAGCTTGGGCTTGACAAGGGCGATTATGCGAAGGAAAATAATATTTGGGGGCTTGATGGTCGAATGAAGCCGATGAAGGTATTTCACTCAATGACGAAGCCTCCGTTATGGGTTAGACTGGAGCCAGCGCTGAGAAGTATTTAACCACATCTCAGGTCGGCTGAGGTTATTTCATGGTCGGATGACCTGCCTCCTGCGGGAAGGTGCAGATCACATAGCGTTGTTGAATAAACTCCGATGCATCCTTCACCCTTGCCGTGAATACAGATATCCGTCGAGAGAAAGTCCAGACCGTCGTCGTGCTCTGGGGCATGCTGTGCTTCGCGGCATGGGTACCAATCGCGCTATATCGCTCTTACTATCCAGATGGAACGCCCTTCCACGCTTGGGATTACAACCACGTCCCCGCGCTCATGATGTGCCCGAATACAATTATCGAGACCAATCCGAACTGCTTGCCGCTTGTCACTCTTTTCAAAGAACGTTTCGACGAGTGCCAATGCTTTGACTTCTGCGGACCGCGGTTTGAGTGCTACCTTGCCTTTAAAATTGGGCTGTAAAAAGGCTAACACGACGACCTTTCTAGCGGCGGACTTCAATAATATAATCTTCTCCCTCCTTCGCCAGAACTGCAATAGAGACACCAAGCCCAGAATCATAAATCGACCCCACGTTGAACGGGGCATCGTTCAATTCTCCCCCTATCGAAGGATCGCAA
The DNA here is from genome assembly GCA_019202945.1 of Corynespora olivacea. Lineage (NCBI taxonomy): Eukaryota > Fungi > Ascomycota > Dothideomycetes > Pleosporales > Corynesporascaceae > Corynespora > Corynespora olivacea. The sequence goes on from JAGQEM010000066.1 coordinate 8,170, forward strand.
CCTCCAGAGTCCGGCGTCGAGTCGATAACACGAATTGGCCCATATCCACTCTCTATATCACTATGAGCCTGATAAACCAACACTCCAGTACCACAAGCATCCTGATCTATTCCAAGGGTAGAGCGAACCTCCGCCAGGACCGAAAGCGTGGAATTAACCGGCACCACAACAAGTTTCGTCGCACCAGCCTCAACCTCTATAGGGCTAATTCTGTGCGTCGAATTTCCGGCCGCTTCCACGCAATCGACTTGGGCATTTTCAATCCAGTCAAGCTGCCACTTCTCGTATGCAAGATAATCCGGACTTTGCCCACTGATCAAGCCCATCATGTCGAACCCACCAACCCACTGTACCGTCGTCCCACCCGAATAAGGATACAGATCCGGCAAGCCCATGGTATGGCCCGTCTCGTGGTTGACCGTCTTGAAGCCCCAGCGGTTGTACATATCTTGTCCATATGTTACGGTGTTGCCGATGATAGTGCCGTCCGCAGCTTTCACAGAAACCATAGCAGTTGGCGAAAACGAAATCGCCGTCGCACCTTTTGGAGGAAGAATGTACAAGACGTTGGTCCCCGTAAAATTCACCGTTTTCTCGACTGCATCGACTGCATCCTGTATATATCGAAGATGATCCTCGGTGGTGAGGCCGCGCGTAAAATTGTAAGATGAAGTGGAATTCGGCATACGGTAGAATTTCTCTAGATGCGGATTCATTTCGAGATTGAGCTTGCCGTAAGACATTGTCGCATAAAGAGCCTTTGCGCCGGTTATGACGTCGTAAAGATCCTGCGTTGTGCCGTTGGCTGGGTAATCGGGAAAGTCAACGAAAATGACTGCGGCGCGCAGTGTACCAGTGGAGGGCGCGGATGCGCCGTCTAGGGCTGGTGCTGGACGACATGTTGCTATGCTCTGCGCGGTTACCGATCGCAGTCTGCACAGCACAGTGAGCAATGTTGCCCACCGAGAGAAATCTTTTGCCTGCATCTGTGCGAGGAAGCTGTATACTTTGGCTGAGGATGCGGGTGTCTTGTGAAAATGTACGATAGCCTTATGTATCCGCTTGTATTCGCTTGTCATCTCATAGGAATGTGCTATCTTATCAGAGGACCGTTCCCGATCCGCATCAAGCAGGAGCCGGGTTGCTGGAAACTTTGTGATTGATGGAAACAAGACAAGTTTGTGAGATTAATCAATTGACTGATAACAACAATAAGGATAGATAATAAAATCCCTATTAGCCATATAAATCGTGACATCAGCTCACCCGACCACGCTAAAAGTTCAGTTTGTGAAAATGTTCTCAGCCTACTACCGTAACACTCAGCCTACCATTGTAATACTTAACTTATAGCCCTTATCCTAAAGTTAACTCTAATTATAAAACTATCCTAGACCCTAAACTAATCCTAAACTAACCCTAAACTAACCTTAACCTATTTTCAACTTAATCTAAATAGATTCAGAATTTATCTAGATTAAGTTTAAAAAATTAATATAATTTTAACAGGTTCAGAATTTATTTAGATTAAGTTAAAAAATACTAGGCTTAAGTCACTACAAGATAGCTCAGCCAACTACAGTATTACTAAGTCAATCAAGCCCCACCAAGCTTATTAACTAGCGTTGGTGGGCCAAGCTATTAGCGTGGTCGGTCGAGCTACATCCTCGTTTTACCCTAGTTCTAGCTAACTTCATAATATGGAGCGTACAGTCTTAGCGCTTCTTGCGTGATACAATTTAGATAAGGCAATGTATCTAGACGATCTGTAGGGCTCACAGTTCGAAGTTCAGCATGTGATTTATCCATGCGGGCATGGTTCCTCAGTTGTGAGATGTCAGAAACGTCAATGTATAAAGCTCTGAAGTGTTTTTGAAAAAGACCAAGGCACTGTACACTCTCCACTGATGACTTTAAAATGACTCCTCACATCTACTTGGAAAATGCATTCATGTCCGTTTTTGCTTCCCATCGCCTCGGTCCTATAAATCGCAACATTTATGCAGGCTTCACCGAGCACATGGGTCGTTGCGTATATGGCGGGATCCACGACCTAGGCAACCTACATAAGTCGCTCATTACGCCGAGCGGTTTCCGTAAAGATGCTATCGAGGCTCTCAAGCCGTTAAACATCCCTGTCTTTTGCTACCCCGGTGGAAACTTCTGCGCCACGTACCACTAGCTCGACCGCCCAGGACCACGTGACCCAAGACCGAAACTGCCAGACCTCGCTGACACTGACTTTGTAGCTATTACTACTCCTACTATTGGACCTACAGCGCAGTTTTCCAGGCAACTACGTCGGATCTCACTGAGGTAACGACGACGACGACGGCAACGGTATCTGTGCATTCTTCCAATACTGCGGACGCAGACAAGTCTTTCAGAGAATATACGGCAGCCGCATTATTCTACGTACATTTCCCCTCCAATCGATATAACGCTAACTTCCAAGTCTACCCAGAGGCGGCCCTCTTTTATCAGCATCTTGTCACTCGTGGCTGATGTTCTCCTCAATATCCATCCGCAAGAGTTTACCAGCCCACACGGAACCATCGTCCTTCTTCACTTCAAAACCATCTACTGGCACAAAACCCTGCGATTTGTAGAACCTGTCAAGCATCAGACGCAGTGGACAACAAGACATTGTGCACATTTGACACATACCCCACGAGTTTTTCCCCATTCCCTGACCAACAGTCAACATAGATGGCCGTCTTTCCTTTTTCTAGAGCGTACTGCCTGACTCGCTGTACCAATACCGCCCCAGCCCCTTTACGCAGAGCACCTACGCGAAAATCGCTGACCATGATGGACAAGTAAACATAGTCAGCGCGCTCAATAGCCACTCGTACACGTGCGTCCAAATGTTGCTGTTCCGCGACGTACGCGGGGAATGATCCCTGGACGACTGCGGCTCCGGCTGAGAGCATTTGCTGATTGCCTTTGTCTCTTCTTGCTCTCCCGGCCACAGGGTCGAGGCCGTCATCAACGGGAACTTCGGCTATGAAAACGGCATCATTGTCGCTGGTGCCAGATCGAGCCTTCTCTACGGTCGCCCGTGAGCGCTCAATATAGATCTCTTGCGTCGAACGTGGCTCTGAGCCCCATTGCGACCCACTACCGATGCTCGCTAGGTGTGGAAGAGCCGAATCAAACGCCTCGAGTATGAAACTTGCATCCTCTGGGAGCGCCTCATCGCGGATATGGAATGCAGACATTTGGTGGTAGGTAAATGGAGGTGTTTGAAAGAACCAGAGCTTGAGTACAGGTGTTAGAAGTTATGCGACATCCCAATCAACCGCAACACGAGACGGCGAGAAACTACTGTGATGATTAATACCGATAGTAGAAAAGGCGGCACAGCCACCAGGCAGGGCGGAGCGACAGGGCGGTGATAGGCTGCTTCTGGAGCCGAACGGCAGCGTGTGAGTACTGTACCGTAACTATGGTACTGAATTTCTCCATTTGTATTAGTGCCCCAGGTTTGGCATTTGTCTCGTAGATCGCCGCGGAATGAGATTATTGCCCCTCAGACTTCAGCTACGACAGCGCAGCGTCTTGGAATACTGGCTGGGACCAGGCAACTTGTAGCCTAGCTATAACACCCTATCTTGCTCCGGACCGAGAAGCAGCGGGATGCAAGAGACATCCCACGCTAGGCCGCGTACGGGCATGACTGCATGCCATTGTCGACCAACACAGCTATGCCGCTATGAAATATTACTGGCGAGACACATCTATTCGGTTGTGTCCGAAGGGCGTAAACACCGCACTTTGCATAAATACGCCCATTCTGATTTCCCCAAAGCTCAACCTCCAAGCCTTGTCGTCCAAGTAACATTGACTCCAGGTATGTTGTAAGTATGGCGTCGATCAGCCGCATCGCCGCTCTGGCAAAGGAGATTGAGACACAGACAACCAAGCTCGACAAGTTTTTCACAGAGAGCCAGATGCCCCTGCCTTCATTCGACGAGAATTCCCCATTGATGTATCCGTTTCCACCGGACGTTGCAGAAGCACAAGAGGCCTTGTCGGCAGCCTTGGACGAGCTATGGTGGCTCAATCAGGGACCAATTCAAATCATAGTCGCTAAGTCAGTATGTTATGAGTGACCTTGTTGTGGTTAGGCAGTGTGCTGACCTGAATAGTTTGCTACATCTGTCGGCCTGAAGACCATTCTCAAATACAACATTCAAAACCTTGTCCCCCTCGAGACAGGAATCACCTTCAAGGAGCTTGCCCAGAAGACCGGTGTCCCAGAGAAAAAGCTTACACGCCTGTTGAGACATGGTATAACAGATCATTTCTTCCGCGAGACGCAGCCGGGTCACATAAAGCATACTGCTGCAACCAAAGCGCTTGCTGTCATGCCCGTTCTCGGAACGTGGGCCTCGATGGGAATGTACGATGTCGGACCTGCCAAGATGCGTGTAGGTTCGGGCACATATGTCACCAGAATGGATGCTTACTATGGTAGATGGTTGATGCGATTGCTAAATGGCCAGACTCCGAGGAGCCAAATCACTCGGTCAGCAGCGCTTCCAGTGTGCTTGAAAGACTGACTGACATGTAATGTAACCACGGTTTCCAACTGGCCAACAACACAGAAAAGACCATGTTCGATTTCTTCGAGGACCACCCTGAGCGCATGAGCCGCTTCAAAGGTGCCATGAGCTTCCTTCAAACGTTCCCGGGCCTGGAGCCCTCCTACGCCATCAAGGCCTACGACTGGGCCTCTTTGGGCAAAGCCACCGTGGTGGACGTTGGTGGGTCGCACGGCCTTGTGTGCATCGCTCTTGCAAAAGAATTCCCCGACCTACAGTTCGTGGTGCAGAACCTTCCCAAGGTTGTTGAAGACGCGAAGACTAAATCGCCAGCCGAACTGTCACACCGTGTGACATTCCAGGCCCACAACTTCTTCGAAGAGCAGCCTGTCAAGAATGCTGACATATACTACTTCCGCTGGATCCTCCACGACTGGTCCGACAAATACTGCATCAAGATCCTACAGGCGCTGATTCCCGCCCTGAAGCCAGGTGCTCGCCTTCTGTTCAGCGAGAGATGCCTCGAGGCACCCTGTACACTGCCCCTCCGTGCGGAGAAGTGGAACAGGTAGGTGCCATACACAACTTTCATCTTGACTAGTCATTGCTTGTCTTGTGTGAGTGCCACTGACACGAACAGGGACTCGGACATTACTATGCTGGCCACGTCCAACTCCCAGGAGCGCGACGAGGATGACTAGAAGGCCTTGTTGAAGGCCGCAGGCTCGAACTTCACCCTTGAGGAAGTAAGGAGGACACCGGGCGCGAAGCTGGACTTGATTGTCGCCAGGTGGAGGTGATCTATTCCTAAGTGCCGCCGTGATGATCAAGCAGCGGATATCCCACGGATATGGTGGAAACGTGATAGGATTGGGAGGCATCGATTGTCCCATACGAGCCGCTGTGCTGCTTCTTCAACGATGAGACGATAGGAATCATCAGCTCGCTGCTACTTAGCCCCATAACAATGGAGGCCATCAGACAAGTTGTGCTGGTCCTATTCAGACACTTGCTTGTACAATGTGCCATGGTTTTCAACAAGCTTTCCAACAGTGGGATCGAGCCAGCGGGCGGGGTTGAAGTCGCGCGCGGGGGACTGTTCTATGCTGGTGTCGTCTCCGGGGGAGGTTGAAGGGATCCAGTAGCCGGGATGCCGCCCGATGGCTGTGACGTCGATCATGATGATGGTGTGTGTCCTTGGGAATTCTGAAGGTGGCGCCGCTGGCGGCGGTCGGGTTCCTGCTGTAGCAGGGTTTGGGCGGAGGGGTATATGGCCAGGTGGAGGAAAACAGTGATGATGAGGGACTCTGTGATGTTTCCTCAGCGCCATCCGAATCAGGAGTCAAAGCTCAATACATCTGCAATAATGCAGAGCGAGTCTGCCTCGTTAGAGACTTAATAAGGAAATACGGCTCGTCCTTCTGTTTCGCCGACACAAGTCGTGATTGCACCGAGTTCCGCGTCTCAAGCTTGTACTGCTGCCACTCCACGAACTCCTGATACGCCTTCTTGTGCGACTCAAACGGCGACCTGGCTGCACCATTCATCAGCAAGGGGTCTGACGATGTCGCAATGAGGGCCGACCAACTCACCTAGCAACCACTTGGGTACACTGAAAATTGTTGCGAGATTCGACCGTAGATGTTGTAGAGCCCGAGGATCTCGACGGGGGCGTGGAATTCGTGCACGTCGCAGGTCATGAGCATGGGGCTGGAGGGTGAGCAGAGGAAGAAGGAGTCGGTCCCGAGGTCGCTGAAGACGGAGTAGCCTGCCTGCCAGATGCGTAAGACGGCCGTCCTGCTGTAGATACTGATCACATGATCTCATCACGTGATCACGCTATCCTTATCGGGATAGCGCCTTGGCAGCCGCCCTCGTACTTATCCTCGAGGAGGCCTCCATTACTCTTAGCCTCCTCAGCGTCTAATTCCACTTTGTGTTTCTACACCTTTTCTCTGTTTCTCTTGGTTGTTTGTTCTCGTGCTTTCATAGCCTCACAGTCTATTGCACGTCCATCTGGGGGAGGGGGATTCTGGTCAGTACGTCTTTCACGATGATAGGAATCCAATTGATCAAGCTTATGGCGCCCATTTTTGCAGAGTCTTCATGGATATCGAACCGTCCAGGGCGACGATCGGGGCGGGTACAAACAGTACGCGACGTTCATGACGTGAATCCTGCCACCTCTGTTAGGATTTTCAAGTTCAAGACAACACTACACATTACACAGTTTCACGTACGGCGACAGGCAGTACGGCAGCGCACTGGCTCCAGCCTTCTGCACCTGCCTGCCCAAGTTCCAGCACAACATCAATATCTGCGAAGAAGCGTAGGCCACGACGGCTCGACAACGGAAACCATGGCGGAAGAATATGGAACGAAACGAAGTCTAGTGCTACCCAGTCTTCCGTATTTGGAGTGGGGATTACGAGTACTTGTCGTAGGTAGCGATAGTACTATTATATACTAGACTAGACCAACTTAGACTATAATATGTAAAGTTACCGGAGTCAAGTATGCCTGTAACAGTAGGGCTGCCTAGTACTACAGTATCATGCGAAACCTTCTGCCAGAAGGCTACGCATTCTTCTGCACCAGCTGCAGGAATTCTGCGACGTCTTCCGAACGCCTGCGGGGCCTGCGGTCCCTGCCAGATTTCGAGCGACTCAACGTTTCCTGACGTAGGATGTTGCACGTTGTGCCACAGCACAATATCTATATTAGTCCCCATAGTCAGGGTACTGTAAAAAACAGCAATTCTGCCTAGTCAAGACTAGGCCTTGATATAATATATCCATTGAGATGAAGCTCGTATCTATACTGGACCTTTAAAGCTCAGGCATAAGTGCTTTGTCATAGTAGAATTCCAAAGTCACACGTTATAGAGCCTACTCAAGTATGGACAAAGTGATAACAGGTTACAGCAAGACTATGGATATGATAGAGGTAGTGATCTAACAAGCATCTCGATATCACCGTTTTCGCTGAACAGTCACTAAAAGCACGAACGCGAGAATACGATATACACATCCAATCACGAAGAGCATCCTGCAAACCATTAGCTTTCGCCATCGCAAAGAGAGGAAGAAGAATTTACCCCATGTCCAAGCCGAAATGTCCCAGCGTAAATCCTGTTCCCCGACTCGCAGCCTCCAAGATGTATAAGTAGTCTAGGGGTAACAGACATTGGCTCACGAAGGCCTCCGTAAACCAAACGCCCGGACTCATCCTCCACAGCCACTCAAGTTTCCACACAGATACCTTACTCAACGGCGGTGCGACCCCGCCCAGGATCCCAATAATCAAACTCGCCATGACAGCAAGCAGCGGCCCATCCTCACGCTTCACCACCATCCCAACGCACGACGCAAGCCCATATACACAGAAAAAGTACAGCAGAATCGCGACAAACATGTCCATCCAGCTCATGAGAGGTGTCGCGAGGATTCCCATAAAAACGCTAAAGTGCAGACTGGAGAGGAGGATGCGGGGCACTACAGACACCATCTTGCCAACGTAATATGCGCTCATACTATGACCTGCAGCCGCCTCTCGATTGAAGATGAGCTTTTCCTCACCAAATACACGGACAGCAGGGGCTGAGGCCGCAAGTCCAATGGCCATGCCGCCGAGAAGGCCGACCTGGGGAACAGACTGGTAATCGACGGCGGGAGACAGGATGGTGAAGGTTGGACGGTACAAACCGCGGAAGAGCTGACCCTTTGCGGCGGAGGCGGAGAGTCCGATGATGCCGCCGGCGAGGGCGCCAATGCCAATCTCGAGGAAGAAACTTCCTTTGGTGCGGACCTGCTGCGTAATGCTTCGTTTGCAGCAGTAGTAAGCCTGAGCGGGCCAGGAGGCGCCGCGCTTTTTCATGGTCAACCGAAGGGATTTCTCTTGCTCTGGAGACGAGATATTGGAGACGGAGGGCGAAGGCATCTGAGGCCGGGGCGTATCTTCGTGATGCACGAGAGGTTGCATGCGCATCCCCTGCCTTCGCCATTGCTCAACTAGCTTGTTGACGGCATCCTTTGACCATTCAGAGTCGTGTGTATACATTCCCCCATGGCCTGTGATGATATCCATAATAACATCGGCAGGATTTTCGCGTGTGGGGAACTCAAAGCCGAGGGAAGTAAAGTGGATGGATGCGCTGCTAGTTGGTCCAGCGTATATCATACTCCCATTCCCGAGAAGCATGATATTGTCAAAACCGACGAATATCTGCTCCCGGGGCTGATGGATGATGGTGATAGTGGTGACACCGACCTCAGATATAGCTCTGAGCAGCCGCATGATGGAGGAGGCTGATGTCGCGTCGAGTCCTGATGTTGGTTCATCGAGGAAAATACACATTGGGGCGGCCGCGAGCTCCATGCCAATACTGACACGCTTCCTCTGACCGCCAGAAACAACGGGTCTAGTCGCGTCACCAACGAGTGAATGCTGGACATGGCTCAGCCCAATGCAAGAGATTAGCGAGTCGACGTATGCCTGAATGTCATCATCTCTCCATGTCATCGGCAGTCGTACGCGCGCTGAATGTAAAATGTTCTCACGAACTGTCAGCTCTGGGATGACAATATCGTCCTGCGGCACATATCCGATCAACTTCTTATACTTGGTCATGTCCTTCGAGTGCCCATTGACTTTGATCTGACCTCCGGTATTCTTCGTCTTCCCCATCAGAACATTGAAGAAAGTTGATTTCCCGGCACCACTACCGCCCATTACGGCCCACATAGAACCGCTCTTGATAGAACCACTCACGCCCTGCAGGACCTTTTTACCGCGCTGAGGCTCGAATTCCAAACCACTGAAGTCGAACGAGAGACCGACCTCCTTCGTTTTGATCAGCCGTGCAATGTAGTGCATGAAAACCTTGAAGTCGGGATTAGAATCAAGATCATCATAATCATTTAAGGTGGGTGTTTCCGTTCCGTTGCTTTTCTGGATCAGCTCGACGTCGTCTGCATCGGGTCCCTTCTGGTTTAGAACCATGGAGTAGTCTCGTTTCCCACGTTTTCTGCGAGCAGAGATAGCGAAACCTAAGGCGACGACAATGCCCAAAATGATGTCGAACGCTATCATGATCCCGAAAGGCACGGTCACTATCTGTCGTTCTGACTTGGCCGAGCCTTAAACGGTCAGCAGATGTCAAATGCCACTAATACGACTTGGACGCCCAGAAGACTCACATATCGCACCAAAGGCGCATCTCCACGGCTGATAGCTTCCAACTGGACAAAAGGTCCCTACGAGCAAAACGTCAGTTCATCCAAAACCATCGGAAATCAATGCTTCACCCACCCTTCTCGCATGGAACCTTCGTTCTGCCACCCGGTGGACAATAATGCCCAGCCTCACACACAACCGGCTCCAGCACTCCCTGTGGCGGACAAACACCCTTCATCGACCTTGACGCCTGACACTCGAAGCTGGGCGGACAATACCTAGCAGTTCCATCAGCCTCTATACTCAGCTCAATTCCTCACCAACTCCACCCAATAAACATGACCACTCACTGTGGAGGCATAAGATCCGTACTGTTTGGACAAAAGAACCCCAAATTACACACATCCCGATCCGCAAGGAGCATCGGCATCGCACCATCTTGCGCATAGCACCCAGTCACGCTGGACTTCAATGTGCGATACGAAGCTGCCGCCTCCTTAGTCGAAAAATTATCGTACGTCTTTCCATTAATGACCAGGCCTGCACCATCGGGCAGCGATAACTGTTCCGTGTTATTAGGGAGATCGGAGGGGATAGTAGAGGGCAAAATTATGGATATTGAAGGGACGGCTGCGGCAGGAGCTGAGGTTGTTCTGGAAGCCGATCTCGAAGATAATTCTAAGCTCATAATGTTACGGGGAAAGCTGTGCACGACAGCGAGGATGTTGTGCGGTTAAGGTGAGGTTGTGAAATTTCTCGAATGTATGTATTTATATGCAGGAAAATGATATTAAGATAAGGCGTACCGGTAAGCTGTCGGGAGGTATCATCCCTGTAAGCTGAATGTGCGCCGCAAGCAAGGCAAAACATCTTTAGATGCCGTACATCCGTAAGAAACGGTGCCTGGCATGGTGAAAATTATAACAAGAGTGAGTGGTTATGCCTATCTCGACGTGTTGCTGACGCCTTTCACAGGCTAGTTTGGAGATAATATTACCTTCTTTCCTTCTTTCCCTCCGATATCTACTTCAATTTCTTTCTGATCAGAAATGTCGAAATTGTCCAAAGAGGTGGCTGAGTCTTCTCCCTGCAGATCAGGCGTCTAGTTAGTGGGGTCCAAAGCATCGCGTCAGCCTGCGGCTGTCTGTTACTGTCCTCGCAATACGACTTTTCAGTTGGAAGTGAAAAATATGGGAGGAATCCGCTGCGTCGCATACATAGTATTTGATTTGGCCCTAAAAAGACATACAAAGATATCAACCGATAGTCACAAACTTGAGTAAAGCTGTGGCCGTAAAGCAATGCCTTACGTCGGCATTGTTTAATCAGCAACACGGATATAGTGAACCTTCCGAATACAATGGTTTGTGCTGCGTAATTATTCTTGCATGCCTCTGTTCATGGCGATGGAAAAAAAATCCATACGATGTTTCGTTACTCCTCAAGAAGCAGGTCGAATTCGACTTACTTCCCCTAGAGTGCAAGCCCACATTTCAATTTAGTTACAATATGAACAAACTGCGACACAATGAAAGCCCGTAAGTACGATACATTTTGCGATACTTACTAAAAATGGGAAGAGGTATGCCTGCATTATCATCCGGGTCAAAGAGATCGTGAGTGGTTTTTGATAAGAGAAGTGTCTATAGAGGTGTCCAGCTCCTGAAGCTCTTTCACGAAATTTGCAAATTTTGGTCTTGTTTCATTTTCAGTTGTGATCATGTCAGCCTCACTTACACCGCCACTCCCACCAGAGATTTAAAATGGGCACAATGTGAGTACTACTACGTAGTATATTTATAGCGCCAAATAAGCGGGATCTAAGATCTAGTTTGTCGCGAACGCGTACCTATTCGAGGCGGGGGTTCTCGGATTGGCTAAAATTCGACGATACACACTTGAGCCGGGGGGAACTATATTTGCGACTTCGGACTATTTGACGGCTTAAACAGGTGGTAACAGAACTGGTTGCGAAGAGTATATGCTCACCAATGGTCTGCATAAGTAATCTTAGACTATTAGGAGAAACTCGAATGTCTCCTCGGCACCATCTATACTTTAGAGTTGTAGCGGACTTTATCAAGATCATCACCAATCTAACGCTTCCTTTTCCCGTGGAACTTTGATGGAATAACATCATTTGGATGTAGAGGATATCATTATTACTATCATCAGATGACTTCTGGAATGAATTGCATGCTGTATTCTAGCCTTCCAAGTGTGATTGTCAACGCCAACCATCGCTAAGTTCGAGGTCAAGCCAGAGCACCAACACACTAATCCTACAAGCCGTTCATAGGTAGAACCTCGAATATATAATGTTTCTATTCGATCTATCATATCATAAAATCTTTACTTCCATCAATTTTGGTAGTTTTAGGGATGTGTGTCGATAAGTCCGTCGCTTGAACCTATGTTTCTGATTCGGGAGCTCTTAGATCCATGGGTGCTGAACAGATGATAGTTGAGCTCCATTAATAGATATAATGTACAGGCATTAAGCTAGGAGCCCGAGGATACCATGCCTTCTTCCATGGCACAACAAGATTACCATGGTAAGTCACCAAAAAGGGCAAGTGGCTCAGTGTTTTTTGCATCAATTCTAATGGTGTACTACTCCGTATTCTTCAACACCCATTCAGTCTTTACAATATCAGAGGCCGAGAAAGGTATTGAAATAACGAATGATGGCACGTGGAGACGAGTTCTCGGGTTCACACGAAACTGTCCTGAACTTGACAGCCTTGATCAATATGCCACTCACCAAATCGAGAAACGAAAGACACCTTCAGATGTCGAGTCGTTCAAAATTATGATAACTAAATTGCTGTAGTCAGCTTCTGCGACCCATTCAGGCCATGGAGTAGGGAAAGATCGGAAATCTATAGACAAACTTCTAGCTCCTCCCTCGACTGTGCAACAAAAGGGGAAATGGAATACTTTGGAACGAAGCAGAATTAGTTTCATCGTACAACTGATGATCAAAACGTCCTGATGAGGGACTAGATACAATTCATCCGAGAACCCCCACCAGCCAGAATGCAAAAATGACATCTGAAACTCTCGAAAGCTCATAGCGACCTAAGACTTATCAGACTCTCTCCCTGACTATTATGTCTAGATTTGTGCTGTGAAAGCAACTTGAAGCCATTTACTTTTACGGCTTTACCGAACGGCACCTTCCCCGGGCCAGCATTTTACATCAATGACACTTTTTCCTTCACCATACAAGTGTCCACCACAAAAACGAAAACTTTCTACAAAGCCTGGAGCAATACAAGATCCGCAACCAACACTGAGATAATCAATATACCAAAGCTTTTTCGGACGGTAATCTTGTAGAGATACGTTGCCGAGATTGTTGATGGTCCGACGCCCAGATTCCACTTTGAGGCGTTGTTGGATGTGTATGGGCCCGTGGCAAGAACAGGAGATAATTATTCATTAATCAAGGTATAATTGAAATTGAAATCTGTCTGCACTTTATTCGCAAGTTATATGGCAATGGAGATGATATATCGCGTATAGTTTTGGTGCAGTTGTTGATCGCTCAATATGTTTAGCCCGTCCTGTCCAAGATCCGCCATTATGGTTCGATGGAATATCTAACTAATAGCCTGGAGAGGCGAGAATTTTGATTTTGATTTCACAGGGTCTTACCACGCTGTTTCAGACTCTATGTTCCCATCTACCGCGAAGAGAATGGTTTCGTTGTTGTCGTAAAGCTTGGATGTTTGAAAGTCTTCTCTTTTTGTCCGATATCCAATGATTGGTAGTTGGATGTATCCTTTGTATAGTGGAGGATTCTTATCATTCCAGAAACGGTCGTCCTTAATCTTGGTGACCAAGTCGATGTAGTGCCATGCGAGCAATGACTCCCCCCACCAGAGGCTCGCTCTGATTCTCTTGTCCCGGCCGGGAAAAGCCATTGTTCACATGCCTACAATGAAATCATATGATGTCGATAGCTAAACAGTTCGTGTACCATCGGCAACGTTGACAAGACAGTGTGCAACAACTTCTTCAGTAGCTTCCCACTTCTCGCTAAATAGTTGGATTGCACTTCGATCGAGACCTGTGATGTAGACATAATACTGGGTATGGAACAGCTTCGCAACTTGTTGTTGAAGTAGAGCACACCCCCATGATATCCAGAAGTAGGGTTCGATATGTCGTCCCTATATTGTACGCCGATAAGTGCATAGGATAGCGCCGCGCTGTTGGTGTAATAATAGTTGCCAACTTGGAGAGTTTTTGTATCGCAAGTAGGATGTGAGCTCCCCGTCAGTATAGATGGCCATTTAAGTGGTTTTTTGTCATCACGATGTTAGGGTAGGAGGTCTCGATGGGAATGAGGATGTAGCAGTTAGTGGCAACATTATAACAGGAGAATAGGACTGTAACCAGAAACCCGCCAACAAATATGGCAGGCGTGAACCATCTAAATGGATAGGGACGAGTGACTCCGTAGCTAAAGAATGGTTGATGTATGCTATGCGATGAGATAATCAAATTGATATTGTATACCTGCATTAGAAACAGCGCTGCTCTTGGATTAATACTTTGACTCTTGATGTTCAACTGAGTTTACCATAGCATTGCAAGGTTGTCAACAATGCAAGCCTTCTCCTCGATCTGCTTTTTGAAGAGTCCCAGGTCCACAGTCTGATAGAGAGCTGAATTAAAGCGTACCTTTGACTATCTCCCATTGGCTCGCAGTACGCAGCTCGCAGATCGCATTAGTCGACCACTCAAGTGGCTTCTGCAAAAACGTATTGATTGTGGTGCACCTTCGGCCTCACAGAGCCCAGCTGGAGTATTTTCTGCATGCACACCTTCTAATCGACGATCAGGGTTCTGTCGTTGTCGACCTGAGTTAATTATTACTAGCATTTCACGACGCCATGTTTCTCGTAGCAACAACACTGCCACACCAAAATCCACGCACCATCCCATCACACCTACACTCTTTCCAGTGGCACTGCCCTCCACATGCCCCTGCTGCGCGTCATTCGTATCATCACCATCGTTCTCCGCGCTCTTATTTCCATTACTACTCGAGGTGCTATTCTCAGCATCGCTCTTGCTGTTAGCTTTCGCGACGATGAGCTGCGTAGCATCATAATTGTACTTGTCAAAGTAGCTCAGGTGGTTCTCCGTTTTCCCACCTCAGAAACTATGGTAGTAGCTAGTAGCTTGAACTCTTGAAAAACGACTGTACTTTCTATCGGACTCTGTATTTACCACTTACACCTAACAATATCGCCGTCCCAATTTGCCCACAGATCTATGCCGCCATCCATATCGTCAAAGAACTTGAGGCACCTATTACGTTCTATATAAAGATTCTTCCTAGGTTTTACCAGTCTGATTTCCTTCACTGCTTTTCCAGTCCACATGTTGTATACCCTGATCGATGGAGGAGCGAGCGGCATTTCCTGCGTGGCGGCGACCAAGCCCAATTCCCGATGGACATCCATGACTCTCAGCAACTCGTCGGTCTTGGAATCTTGATACTCCATCACAGGCTGCGACCACTTTTTGCGCAGAGAGGGATGATGTCTTCGCCGTTTTTTACACTGGCGTCCGTCGGAGTACTGCTCACTTTCGAACGAAGGCAGTTTGGTATGGCTCAACGCGCGGATATCATACAGGCAGATCGAATCCTGAACGCCAGCACAAATAAGCTGATTTTCGAGATTAGCACGCTTCAGCGATTGAACTGGGGTTGGATGTGTGAGAATATGGGAGGAGTCCCTTGAACGCGTGTCGTACAAGTGCACCTCCCCGTTGCGACAACCTAGGGCAACGAGCCTCGATGATAGCCAGTCAATGCTCAGCACATCGACATTCAGTCTGCAAGCCATTGTCGAATACCACGACCCAGCTTGTGAGCGCATGAACATCAGCAGGGAATTAGATGTGCCGACGGCGAGCCCTTCAACGTCTGCTGCTACAATGCTGCTGTTAGATAACTATACATGAATAACAAGTCAGCACAATCCATCTAGAGCGTACAGCTATGCGTCAAAGATCCAGCAACAATTTCTCAAATGTAGGTGATCTACGTACATTTGACGCAGGTGAGACCTCGCGCGGCCGAGCAGCTGAGCACCAAATCGAAGAGATACCTTCCGGGGTAAACTGTTGGCTGACATATGGTCCATCCCGCTCAGGGTCGGACAGGTAGACTACCGGTGGCCGATCGCCACCCTCTGTAGTTGCGGCCAAAGCGCCCGAATGCGGGAAGTAAACTAGCGACGAAATTGACGAGGTTAACCTGGCGAGCCTTGAATATAGTAAGTAATGGTCATCCTAGAGTGAGTCACTACAAGTATTGTCAACTCACTCGTCCCAAGGCTCATTTATACGGCAACGTTTGACCATGTTGTCACCATGGACAGCGTACACTGTTTGTGTGGCTGCATCGCGGTCAAAACATTTGATATTTGATCCTGGCGGCGGCGCGATGTGTCTCTTGGGTATGCCAGGTAGTCCTGAAGCACATGCGCCTGGCCATAATGTCCGCGTCTTTTGTGAGCTCGTCTCTCTATTTAGGCTTGAATGTATGAGAGGACTTCGCTCTATCCGCCGCACAACTCTCTCTTTCCGAAGCTTTTCCGTGCGGATAGCGGCTTCTTTCTCAAGTGCCTGCTTCTTGTGACCTTTCCTGATGTTCTCTTCCGAGTATTTGGCATGTGGAAGCTGGTGCGTCTTCTGGATTTTGAAGTACTTTTTCTTTTCCGTGTCGAAGTAGAAACCAGGAATCTCACGGCCATTCATGGCTGTGCTCACCTCGTCGTCACGGCTATTGTCGACCGAATATCACCGATTGGTGACGAAGTGTGCAATCGAGAGCAGGGAGAATTGTCTGTTGACCCTTGTCCTCGTGTAGTTGAAAGCCGGTAAAGCTCTATCAGAACCGACGGCGAGCTCCAATCAGGTTGTTTTATGTCGGATCGTTTAGCAGATGGTGACCAGTTGTCTGTGACGTTGAGACGTATTGTTGGGAAGCGGGTGAAAACGTGAAGTCGAGGCTGCACATAAAAAATTGTGCGAGTCAGTGCTATTTCTTATCGATAAGAGCATGACACAGGCACATTGCATCTCCATCTACAGTAGCATTCGTTGATTGCACAAAGCCACAACAACATATACACACACATCCAAACACTACCACGCGGCGAGCAATGCTTCACATGAAAATTCAGTCCACAGCAAATAGCACACCGCCCTCTACAGTCATGATCCTGAAAAGTGCATTAGCTGTGCTCCCTCGATGCTCAGACCTACACACAAATGCTCCCAACACTACTTTATTACTTCATACCGTCTATATCTAAGTTCCCCGCATGCAAAAACGCCTAAGCAGCCGGAGCCGCACTAGCATAAGGCACCGCCTCCACACTCTCAATATCGACATACCCAAACTTCTTCCGCTCCTTATCGTCTCCAAGGCCCTTACTCCAAATCCCCAGATCCTTGAGAAACGCATCCAGATTTTCCTTCACGCTCAGATCAATAGGCAGTTGATCCTTGCCCAGCTGTTTGATCTGCGTACCAGCCGACACGATCGTGATGCTGAAATCGTCGTCGTCGGTGAGTTGGTTGATGGCAGCATGCTCCTCTCCCTTGATAATCTGCTTCGCCAACTCGGGCTCCAGGCATATCGGGCGCGCCAATCCGACGCCGTCGACGGTGCTCAATGCATTTACCATGGCTGCGGCAGTCTTGAAGCCACCCGTGACGTACGTCTTTGTTTTGGATAGCGAGGGGGTGATCTTCTCGGCGAAGTCTAGGAAGAAAGCTTCGCGCTTCCTGGTCGAGTCGCGTTGGTGTCCAAAGGCGATTTTTTCGTAAGTGCCACCGGAAAGCTCGACAAAATCGAACGTGTTTTCTTCCAGCAGCTTGCACAACGTGGCAGCTTCGTTTGTGTCGAAGCCTTTTTCCTGGAATTCAACCGAGTTGAGTTTGATGCTGAGGATGAAGTCCTTTGATGTACGGCGCCGCACTTCCTGGCCGATTTCGACGATGAGTCGCGCGCGATTCTCGAGTGAGCCGCCGTACTTGTCGGTCCTGTGGTTCGTTGTGGGTGACAAGAATTGGGCAAGGAGGTAGCCGTGAGCAGCGTGAAGCTGAATTCCGTCATAGCCAGCCTTGTCCAAGTACTCGGCCGCATGCGCGAATCCCTCGATTACATTCTTGATATCCTGATCGGTGGCAGCACGTGGTTTGGCAAACGTCATGCCCATGATGTTACCCTCCAGCTGTACATCTGAAGCCGAGATGGGATTCTGCTGGATCTGATCCTCCACCTGTCGACCAGGATGGCTCACCTGTCCGACGATCAAAGACCCGTATTTCTTAGCTTGTGTTGCCAGTTCTTTGAAGTTCTCGAAGCGCTCGCCTTCGTACGCGGAGCCACGAGGAATGATTGGGTTGCCGGCAGCTTCGAGATGGTCGTATTCGATCATGATATTGCCGGTAAGAATGACACCGAATTCGCCTTCGCCCCATCGTCGGTACACATTGATGAGGTTCTTCGTGGGGACGCCGCGGGTTTCGAGATTGTTAGGGTCCCAGGACGATAGGCGCTCAGTCATTGCGCCTTTCAAGAAGCGATTCTGCGCAATCTTCTTCGAGAACTCGAATGCAAGAGGTTCACCAAGAGGGGAGGCATCTTTGGGCTCTGTTTCGTATCTGCGAGGTGCCATGTTGCCGATTGTGATGATGTGTAACTCTTTTGGTCAAGAAGTCAAGAACAAGTTATACTTCGGTCAAGGGAGGTCGCACGGTGCAATACTCGACTCCATGATTAGAAATCCTGCAGTGGATTATAAATATGCCGACAGAAACCACCGGCGCCACTCTCGATGTTTACAAATGGCTTGGAATGGCGAAACGGTGAAAACACTGGAATTTTCGGTCACGACGTCATGGTGGGTTCTGTAAAACGGCCTACTTGGGCGAAACTGGCCGAGCCAGGCGGTCAAAGACGTATACGATTATAATGGGGATAATATAGCGAAATCGGCATTTCATATGGCAGAAGGGAGACATGGCACACGTCCCAAACCGGCTTAGAATCACAGTAGGGTGTGTCGCACGGGAGTTGTGTCTCGTACGGGAGTGCTGCGTACATATGCGAGATCCCGCACACTATTTCGATAGAGGAACACTTCTCTGCGACAGGCCGATGGATTGGTAATAGAACACTACACTGATTGCATAGTATCTATGCACATCTGGTGCGTACAGATGATGGAGTGGTGAAGGAAACTCCTGGCTAGCAGACGATCTGTACCGAGGCAACGACGCCACCTCCACCGCGTCATTCTGATACCATGTAGATTTGCGATGACGACCAAAAACGCCGACTGATCGATGGTGAACGTTCTCCTGCACATTGGCTCCCCGTCACGTGCCCCTCCCTCTTTTTGCATGTTTGTTTTCATGCATCCACGAGCTTCAGTCGTACGGACACTACCCACGACTCCCAGGCGACCACTCGTGACTTCGATGCGCCTATCCCAAGTCATGGCGCACCTTGACTCAAACGACACCTCCGCATCCCGTCACAGCCTCCAATCTCTCCCCAAATCCAACGTCTTCACCTCCAATCTCCCCGCCGACCCCGCCTTCCCAACCCCGGCATCCTCACACTCGGCACCCCGCGAAACCCTCGGCCCGCGCATGGTCAAGGGGTCCCTCTACACCTACGTCCGTCCCGAAAGGACTTCCGACCCCGAACTGCTCTGCGTAAGCCCGCGCGCACTCGCCGACATCGGGCTCGCCGAGGTCGAAGCACAGAGCGACGAGTTCAAGCAGATATTCGCAGGCAACCGGATATTGACATGGGATGAGAAGCAAGACGAGGAGGGGAAGGGAGAAGAGCAAGGAGGAGGAGGGATTTACCCCTGGGCACAATGCTACGGCGGTTATCAGTTCGGACAGTGGGCCGGCCAACTCGGCGACGGACGCGCGATTTCGCTCTTCGAGACGACCAACCCGTCAACAGGAACCCGCTATGAGGTCCAATTGAAGGGCGCAGGGCGAACGCCATACTCGCGGTTCGCGGACGGGAAAGCGGTGCTGCGGTCTTCGATCCGCGAGTTTGTGGTTTCGGAGTATCTGAACGCAATCGGCATACCCACGACGCGAGCACTGGCACTCACGCATTGCCGCGGAAGCAGGGTGATGCGCGAGAGAACAGAGCCCGGCGCCATCGTTGCGAGATTTGCACAGTCCTGGATACGACTGGGAACATTCGACCTGCCGCGGATGCGAGGCGATCGCAAACTGGTGCGAAAACTCGCAGACTACACGGCCGAGAACGTCTACGGCGGATGGGACAAGCTCTCGTCCAAACTCGCACCCGGCGGCGGCGACGACGATGACGCGAAACAGACGCATTCCCCATGCGGCACCGGCGTCCCGCGCGACACCACCGAAGGCGAAGGTCTCGAGCAAGAAAACCGCTACACGCGCCTCTATCGCACCATCGTCCGACGCAACGCCCTCACGGTCGCGAAATGGCAGGCCTACGGCTTCATGAACGGCGTGTTGAACACGGACAACACCTCGATCCTCGGTCTGAGCATCGACTTTGGGCCCTTCGCCTTCCTGGACACCTTCGATCCGATGTACACGCCGAACCATGACGACCACATGCTGCGATACGCGTACCGGAACCAGCCGACGATAATATGGTGGAACCTTGTGCGACTGGGCGAAGCGTTGGGAGAGCTGATGGGCGCAGGCGCAGGCGTGGATGGCGAGGAATTCGTCGAAAAGGGCGTCAAGGAAGAAGACACGGACGAGCTCGTCCAGCGCGCAGAAGGCATCATCGAGCGCACGGGCGAGGAATTCAAGGCCGTTTTCCTGGCCGAGTACAAGAGACTCATGACGTCGCGTCTCGGTCTCACGTCGCAAAAGGAGTCCGACTTCGACACCTTGTTCTCCGAACTTCTCGACCTTTTGGAAGCCTACGAGCTGGATTTCCACCATGCATTTAGACGGCTGTCTTCCTTCACGGTGGCGGAGCTGGACACGCACGAGCGTAGGAAGGACGTGGCAGGCCGTTTTTTCCGCGCCAACGAGGCGCCGAGACAGGAGGCGGAGTCGAGGGAACGCATTGCGAAGTGGCTCGAGCAGTGGGTGGCGAGGGTCAGGGAGGACTGGGGCGAAGGCAAGGACGAGGAGAGACGGGAGGCTATGCTTGCCGTCAACCCGAAGGTACGTGAAAACAGGCACCTGTGCCCGACGAATGATGATGTTTATTGATGACGCTACAGTTTGTCCCCCGTTCCTGGATCCTCGACGAGCTCATCGAACGCGTTGAGAAGAAAGGCGAGCGCGACATCCTCCCGGAGATCATGAAACTGAATCTCAACCCGTTCAAGGAGGGATGGGATTGGGACGAAGGTGAGGAAGAGAGGCTGTGTGGCGATGTACCCAAGTACAAGGGGTTGCTCCAGTGCAGTTGTAGCTCGTAAGACATGCACGAATGATAGTGTATACGCGGAATTCACAGTCGGTACTTCGACGAGGTACAACACATCTTCGAATATTCCAGGCACACGAGGTGGTGAGATTGTGCCTTGAAGAGTGAATGCCTGTCTAATCCACGCCGCCGACAAGATACTCCCCAACCTCCAGATTGACAGTCCGCCCCAAACTCCTCGCATACTCCCAGCTAAAATTGACCCTCCACCTCGAACTCGGATCCAACACATCCGCAGCACCCGCCCCGCCCGCCCTAACCAGCAACCTCATGCTTGTCAGCGTAGCAATCTGCGTATACAGATCCGCCAACTGCGGGACGCCACCGTCCAGCAGCGCGCGAAAGATGGCCAACAGCCTGTCCAGTCCAAATGGTGACGGGGTGAGCAGATGGCGGGAGATTTTGCGATGCTTGGATTTCGTCGCGCCCCCGGAGCTTCCGCCGGCGCGACGCTTGTTCTTGCGCTTGTCGGCGTGCTTCATGAAGTACGTGACGTCTGTCCGCGAGGGATTGTATGAGGCCAGGTAGGCAGCGATGAGGATGTGGGTCGTGAAATAGGGTAGATCGTGGGCGAGCGTCCTGAGCTTTCTCTTCGCCATTGGTGTAGCCGACAACACGTTTCCGGACGCTCCAGCGCTTCCCAGTTTACTCTCATCGGGGATGATCGTGTCCAACACCGCCTCTTCACCCTGAAACAGATGCTTCCGGTTGACCATCAGCCTCGAGAAATCCCGGGTGCCGAAGGTGCCTGCTACGACGGGTTCCACGAAGGGGCGCCAGATCTTCTTGGTGGCGCTTCTAAAACTGGCGAGATCGCGGCCGGTGTGTTTGGATAGCGAGTCGTATACGGCGGCGATGAAACGGCCCCAAAGCCAGGCGTCGTCTTCGAGCGCGAGGTCTGGCGTGTAGTCTGGGTACTGTTCGCCAGACGGCGGTGTGAGGAATATCTTCGGGGGGGTGGCGGAGAGAATGGTGAGGAGGGAGGCGCGAGGGTAGGGTGCGAAGTGGATGTGCGGGGCGGATGAGGTGTGGAGGGCGTACGCGAGCGGGAGGGTGGATATGAGAATGATGGATAGGCTGGGAATCTGGAGAGGGTGAGCAGAGAAACTCGACATGAGACACGTAGCAATGGAAAAGGACGTACCGTCTCCCCGAACCTCCCCAGCGCAGCCAACAGGGTAGGTGGCGCTTCCCTTTGCCTATCGATCCCGTCCAGCACCAGCACAAACTTCCCTCGGCCCTCCAACATCCTCTGCAGGTTCACCGCCAGGCTGCTCAAGTTCTCGGTCCGCGCATACGGTCTCCTATCCATCTTCCCATTGCCAAACTCGTCCAGCGCATCCAGGCATGCCGCAACAATGCGCTCCAGTAAATGCCGTCCCGTTATACATTCCCGTGAACTGGCCACGGCAAAGGGCAGTTCCGAGAGCTTGAGATGGGACCTGATGATCGAAGTCTTTCCGGTTGCCGTCAAACCGTGGGCAACGAGGAGGGGCGGGGAGGGGAGACGTTGCTGGGGCGCGTGTTAGTAAAAAGGCTTCATGGTCGGTCGTGGGATTGCAGACTGAGTAGAGCGCGGCCAACTGCTGGATTTGCGCTTCCCGGCATGGAAAATCGGCATTGAGAGTTCGCAGTATCTCGTCCGGTAACATGATGGCTGTAATAAAGGTGGAAGTCCAATCTGCCAATTGCCTGAGGTTGGAGGGATGAACGCGCCAACGAAGGCACGTGCGCTCTGCATATTGGAGTCAAACACAATCACATGTCTCGTTCACCCCATAGATGCGTTCAGTCATGAACATGTATGACTTTTCGAATTCGAATGCATGCAAGGGGTATAAAGTGTGCAGTAGGCTAATGTCCATCCCAACCTCGTATGAACAGTGCTAACACGCTATCCAAGTCAGCGCCGCCCCTGTCCAGTAATGTCATCTAAACATGCAGTGCATCGTTGATATCTGCTTCCGTCTCGTCCTGATCCTTCCACTCCCAGCACAGAAACTTCCAATTCAGCTCGCTGGGTCGCCAGAACATGCCATGCTGCAGGCCCTGGGCGGGATTGCGAGCATCGCCAGCCTTATCCGCCGTCATGCCACCCGTCAACGGCATCCGCTTTCCGAAGATGCAGCGCCGGAACCTCGAGTGCAAGATGGCCATGGAGCACATGACGCAGGGCTCGTGGGTGAGGTAGATGTCCAAATCCACGCACAGGTAGCCATTGGGGTTGATGTTGTCCTTCTCGTAGTGCGGCCTCTCCACCTCTGTCAGAGGAACGTCGGCAAATAGGGAGCGATCGAGGAGTGTCGGATTGGCGCCCGACATCCGAAGTCGCTTTTTTGCCACCATGGCGATGGCGCGCTGCACTGCGTGGGCCATGACGTTTCCGCGACCAGTATGGATCTCTGCGGTGCCGACGGGAGAGCGCCAGCGGCAGTCGCCTGCTACAGCGACGACTTGGGGTGCATCGCGACTCCGGTCGACAACCACGCAGCCGATCGTCTCGCCGATGCCGAGCTCGGCAATCTCGCGTCCGGCCGTGGTAGCAAGAGAAAGGAAGAGGGGCGCGTCAGGTGCAAGTTCGGCCGTGTTTCTAGCAACCAGGCTCGGATGCGGTCCGTACGGGTTGGTGTTCTTGTACGCGATAGGCCAGTACGATTCGCTCCACTGTGCTGCTTGTTCAGCCGAGGTAGGCGCCAGCGCGGGTATGGTCACATAGCGGAGCTTCGGTCCGGAGTGCATGGTAGCAAAAGGAGGATTCCTTCGGAGCAAAGCAAACAATTCGGCCTGAGCGATGTGGCGCGTCGGGCATAACACAAAGAAACGGACTGCATCCTCATCCTTAGCAAACAAGTCTCCACACGTCTCGCTACCAGTGGGAGAAGGAGGTAACGGGGTGGAGCAGGGTGATAAGGACAGCGGGGATGTATCCTCTTCACCTCTCTGAAGCCTCGCGGGCGGGTAGAATTGCTCCTGGAGATGGGCCGGTAGGTATCTGAACTGGACGACACGACGCAGATGGGAGATCTCGGCCGCCTTGAAGCCGGGCACGGCCTCGTGGAGAAGGCTGATGCATTGATTAGGTGGGCCTGGCCGTCTGGAGACGAAGGAGCACTTACTCCTTGACAGAATTGGCGAAGCGGGCGGGGATCTCGACGATGTAGGCCTGGAGCGTCTCGATGCTGGCGCGTACTTCATCCTTGGTCCGCAGAGGGACGAGCTGTCCGAGCGGGAGGGGTGCGTCGGCCGCCATAGTTATGCTCGCAGTGGGGTGGTGACGGTGAAGGTGAAGGAGAAGGAGAAGGAGAAGAAAGCGTCGGATCGCAAACGTGGGCGCAAACAAACCGAAAAGCGTCTATCCTCCGCTTGTTCCTACTCGTGTTCGCTTTCTTTCCATGGCTGTAGCAACGCAATCGAGTCACCGCTGCCTGCTGCACCTTTTTGGGGCACCATGGTTCTAGTTTTGGCAGTCGCGATGAATCATTGTTGTGAGGGGCACGGAACAACGGTCGGACCGCCCTCCTAGGTACCCAACTGCACACCTACCCAGCACGTGCCGCCATTTCATCCACCATGGATGCTGGTGTCAACTGAGACCGATCACACTTTCCTTCACAAAAAGATCTGTCTCGGACGGGTGCTTCCTTCCAGGTTTCACCAGCCGAGGAACGTAGCTTCCCCAGGAGGCCTTCTTCGACAATGTATAGGTACACTACCCTGCGCTATATCTACTGTGCCTCACCAACCTACTTCCACGCCGAATCCACCATCTGTCTTCTCCACCGTGCCCTTCAGCGCCGGAAACCTGGTCAAATCGTACTGGAAGCTTTCGTCTTCAACAAAACCCGTGATATCAACCGTTCCCTGATCACTTTCAACCTGCCGCGGAATACTCTCTCCCATCCAGTCATGAAGCATATTGAAGGCCGTGGCAACTTTGCATTTCCAAATGGTCAGCAACGCATCCCTCGAGATCCAGATGCCCATGTCGAGTGGAGCTTCATTCCAACGTACCAAACTCGCTAGCCATCTGGCAGCGATCGTACATCGTCGGAGTATGATTCAGCGTTGCTCTATTGTACTCGGCCGAATTGATAGGGATTTCGATGACCGTGGCGCCGCCGAATTTTCGCAACGCCCACAATGCGAATAGGTTGCCCGTGGCCCCCTGTAGAGGCCACTCGCTGATGCCAATAATGCCCTTGCCGTGGAAAGAGGAATCCGGTGGGAAATACCCTTTCTTGATGCAAACGTAATGGAAATATTCCCTTCGCGGTTTCACTTTGTGCCACCACTTTTGTGCGCCCAGGTCGAAAGGAATGACGCTCTTGACGCTGTCCTGGTTGTCGGACACCGTGGCTGTATCATGCTTCTCGGACATGTTGGACGATTTCGCTTTGGAAGTGCGGGTGTGTATGCCTAATTTTGGAGTGTGGTTGATTCATCGAACTATCGATCAACGTCTGCGTTTCTCGAATTGCAGAACAAAGGGGGCGGGCAGCAGTTATCGGCTCAATTTATATACCTGACTTGCGGTGCCCTACCAGCAACTCTTCTAGAAGGGGTCAACATAGTAGTGACACAGACCGATGTTTGCGTGATACATGTGATATATCGGGCACTTCGTGCTCGCAGAACCTTCGTATCATAGGAGATGACGGCGATTCCGTAGCACAAGCCTCGGCATCGGGCATATATATAACACATCATCTGCTGCGCTTGCAAAATCTTCTCCGCCCGTTCATTGCTAGACAGCCAGTTCGAAGGTATCCTGAAGGGCAGTCAACCAATCCAAAGAGATCCGCAAGACCGCCCCAGTATGTCTTGAGTCATGCTGTTCATCAGGGAAGTGGAGTGAAGTTATGTTGGATCTAAAGATGTACTAATCAGACACTCAACACATGGAAGTAATTTTCAACCCATCCATCACCCTTTTCACTTCTGCATTACGAAGTCCACCAACACCTACACTCAGGGTGACTGAACACCGATCATCAGTCCTCAACTTCATGTACAGCATGTCAACCCAGTACCCCAACCCCGACCACCCATCACTCCTTCCAAAGTTACCTCTCCCTACGCCTCGCGGCGGCGGCCGCCGCCTCCACCTCCTCTCTTATCGCCGCAAACCGACTCAAGTCATACAGCAACCCGGGATCCTCAACACACTCGGTAATATCCGCAATATCATCCCCGAATTGCACAACCCTGTCTGTATTCGCGCCCATCCAGTCGTGGAAAACGTTGAACGCCTTCGCAGCTGCACACACCACCAACGAGTCGTCAACAGCCATCCCTTGCGAAAATAAAAAGCCATATGTAGATGGAAATTCGCAAACAAGCGAACGAACAAACGAACCAGCAAAGATTCACTCACCAAACTCACTAACATGCTGCGTAGCATCATACACCGTCGGCTCGTTCCGATTCACCGCCGTATCCCAATACTCCGAATACGAAGGCGCAGCCTCCAACCTCCCACCGGAGAACCGTTCCAGCGCCCACAACCTAAAAACCCCCCTCTTCCGCTCGAGCGCCGAAGGCCCCAGGTCGAGGAAGCCGATGATGCCGTAGCCCTCGAGATCGGGATCGGGTTTGAATCGCCCCCTTTGGATGCTGAGGAGGAAGAAGGAGTAAGGGGATTTGGTGCGAGCCCACCACGTTTTCAAGCTTTCGTCGAGTGAAGGCGTGGTCT
This sequence comes from Corynespora olivacea, assembly GCA_019202945.1. Classification (NCBI taxonomy): domain Eukaryota; kingdom Fungi; phylum Ascomycota; class Dothideomycetes; order Pleosporales; family Corynesporascaceae; genus Corynespora; species Corynespora olivacea. The sequence continues at coordinate 35,087 of JAGQEM010000066.1, forward strand.
CGAGGAGGTTGGCCATTTTTTGGGAGGTGTGTGTGCGTGTGTGCGTGTGTGCTTGTTTGTTTTCTTTTTTTTCTTTTGCTTGCCTGCTTGCTTACTCGCTTGCTCGCTTGCTTTGGAGGTGTGGTTGGTATGATCAAGTGTTGGTTGGGTTCTGCGTCCGTTGAGTTGGGGGATGCAAGAGGAGGGTGTGGATAGATAGAACCAACCCACCAGCGCGCAATTTATGCACGCATCTTCGACCCGTACGGCGATGCACCTGTGACTCTTGCAGAAAAGGTTCAACAGCGTAAGTAACACATGCCCACGTTCCGATCCGGCGGATCACTTTTTATCGATCCCGGTTATTAGACCGCATATGCGGACTTTGCTGGCATGAGTCGTGTGGCCAGATTATGACTTGTAGTCTTTCTAAACCGCGCAGGCCATTTGGTGTATTCAACGGCCCAGGAATTATCCCCTTCATCGGTTGTTCCTTTTTTTTTCCAAGTGTCGTCCTGCCCCCAAACTTACAGAACAAGCCAACAGCAACAACGGCAGCGAAGGGCACACAGCCCCCGATACCGAAATTTGTCACGCTGTATATACCCCGACGTAGTTTAGATACCGGATTGTTCTGTACGACTGCCATGGAGTACCTTGCACGTGACAGTAAAGCAATAAATAAAAGGGGGTACTGTAGAAAAGTAGTACAGAACAAGTGATACATACTGGACTGCGTCACGTGCAAACAGTGTGGATGACTATCCTTCTTGCAGTTTCACATGGACAAAGAACTGCATACCTCCAGGTAGAACCCGACACGTATATCAGACATGACATATGAAGCACTAGATATGACCCACAAGCAAATCTTCCACCATCCACGTTCGCTGCAGAAAACACCACGCCGCCCTCGAACATGACAAGCCCCAAAACTCGGCTCAAATGGTAGAAAGCGGGTATCAATTCCAATAATAAACATCAAATCTTCCCATCATCATCGTCATCATGCGCTACGTACTCATACCCATACCCCTCTTAACCATCAATGCACACACCCCCATAGCGAACCTCCAGAAATTTATACAAAAAGCTCAGTCTACTCGTTCCTCTATACCACCGCACAAAACATCACCTACCAACCATCAACCAACCCCCACTCAACCAACTCGACATCTCCGCCTCACCCCATCGCCGCAACATGTCCACCTACGACAAAACACCCCTCCCTCCAATCCCATCAAGCGCACTCCTACAATCCCCGCAATACCGCCTCACCCACTCCTCAACCTCTTTCGTCCCCTCCCTGACCCCACCGCCCAACAACGCACCCACCCGCTCACACCTCTGCGTCTCATCCAGCAGCCAATCCTCATAAGCCGCCTCGACGACCTCCTTCTCGATACGATTGACAACGCGCAGCGCGACGAGCAGGTCGTGGCGATACGAGCCGAGGTTTTGGCGCGTGTGGTGGAGACGCCGGGATGAATGGATCGAGGACGAGATGGGTGATGATGGGTTCGAAGATGGGTTTGTGAGGAGGGAAGTGAAGGTTTGGTGACTGTGGGATGGGTTAGCGTGATACAGCTAGGGAAGGAGGGAAGGAGGGAAGGAGGGTTGATGTACCATTTATTCGAGCCATCGTTGATAGGGGAGGGGAAAGCGATGGCTGTGTCGTTGATGTGTAAGAAGCTTTCTTCGAGGTCGCGGACGTAGACTGCGCGTGTCATTGTAGGCGAGGGACCGACTCCGAGACGAGCCATGTAGCGCGCGGCGTTGCGGTCGTTCCACCAGAGCCACGAGTCACGAGACGTGTAGAAGAAGTTTGCGCCACCGCTCACTACCAACAACACAACGAGCAGCTTGTGCGCGGAGATGATATTGGCCAGGCCGGCAAAGGCAGCAAGTATCCAGCTCATGAGTGTGGAGAAGATGCTGACGATGATGTTCCCAATGAGCTGTGCGACGAAGTTCCCGGTGGTCTGGGGGCGTAGCTTGAATTTGCGCGGTCGATTTGGCGGCGGGATGTCCTGCGCGGAAAACTGCGCAGCTTGTGTCATTATGCCGACTTGTCCGAAGATACTGATCACCTTGCCCGTGTTTCGATTGTGACCGAGGCGGGCGACTTGGTCGTTGACCACGTCAAGAAGGTCTTGGGCCTCCAGTTCCATATCCTGCAAGCTCTGCCGCTCAATAAGCATCTTTGCAAACCGTGGGTTTCGTGCCCAGTCGACCTTGCTGTAGATGGCCAATTTACAGCGCGCCTTGTGGACGTGTGTGATGACAATCTTGGTGAGGAGAATGAAGCGATCATGGCCGGGCAGGTACCACGGCGTCTTCCGGTCTGCGACTACGTAGCACAGGTGGTCGTTCAGCACTTCGATGATCTGGTAGTCGTTGATGACCACAGCCCCGGATTGTCCGGGCTCGGAAATCTCGTACTCGATGTCGCGACGGTGTTTTCCTTGCTCCTTTGCTATCCACGGGCCCTGGACTATGCGTTGTGCCCATCGTTCTCGGTAGAGCATCTGGAAGACTGCGCTCTTGTCACCGAAAAGGATGTGGAAAAGGCCCTTCGCGCTGATATCGTAGTCCTTTTCGACCGCGACCTCGGTCATATCTTTGGGCGCAAAAACGACCGGTTGCGAAGGTAGTTTGAACTTGGTGGCAATCTTGGTATCTCCCCGTTGGGGACCGAAGAGATTGCCATCGATGCGGAGACTGGTTTTGAGGTCCTTGCCGCCGTATCCCGGATCCATTGGTGTGTGGAGCGAAACGTCTTCCCATTCGGCATCGGGGGAGTGGTCGGCGTCACTTGTTTCCAGTTTTATGAGCGTTTTGACGACCTCCTCCAGACTATTCTCTCCGGTGCCGGCGTTGCGAACGAGGAAGTTCAAACGTCGCTGGAGAAGCTTCAAGGGTTCGAGGAAGGTCTTGATAGTGATACGCGTAGCGCCATCCTCCCTTTTGTTGGCTTTGAAGTGGAGGAAGAGGAAATCACAGTCTTTTCCGGGTGCAGCGGTGACCTCGTCGATGGACGACATGCTAACACCGGTGATTAGAACAAGACCGAGATGATTGCTGTAGAGGTACATTTCTTTGGCAGTGACATAGACACGGCCCGGGAATTCTTGTTGCTCGGTAGGGTTCCACACCGCCCGGAAGACGAGAACAAGTTTCTCGGCTCGAGGAACGGTCGGGAAGAGGATCCGAAACTGCGCATCCTGCATACGCAGAACGAGGGGGTAATAGTTTGGAAATTCGTCGGCGGATATACTTTGCCTTGGGCTGACCGAAGACGTTGGTCCTCCCAGGCTCATGGTTTTGCGGTGTGCAGCTTTTGCGGGAGTGACGGTGCCCGAGGAAGGGCTTCCCGAAGATGCTTCCATCGCTTCGAAGGGGTCCAGGGCTGGTGGACGGAGTATAGGGCTGACGGGATCGGTGACGCTGCGGTCCCGCACCGTGGATTCATCCTCTCGAGCCAGACGATTGACGTATCCCCAGTTCACGGAGCCCCACAAATTTGCCATCAGCCCTCCAGGCATGTTGCCAGACTTTCCGATGCCCAAACCTCGCTCACCGCTGACGGCCACGGCAGCTTTGCTGAGGTTCGTCGGGGCCGGTGGGTTTGCGAGGGTCGAAGGAGCGAGACTGCTGAATGGCAGGGTCTGGCCCATGACAAGACGGGTGTCGGGGAGGCCGGGTGCGGGAGCTTGGATCTGTCCGACCTGTACAATGTTGTGGCTTGCGGAGGCGAGACTGGCCGAGATGAGGCTGGCGATGCCACCAGAGGCGGAGGAGGGATTGCTCCCACTCAGCTGGGGCCCCACGGTCGACTTGCGCGTCAGATCGAGTTTCTCCATGATCCTCGCCGCATGGTCTCGCCGGCTGCCTTCCACCTCACGGTCGAGGGCGGTGCTTCGGCGGGTCACGTCGAAACTGCCACGGGCGACCAGGCCGTCGGGTGCAGGGATGGCGAGGGTTTCGCCACGGTCGAGCGCGCCCATGTCGTCGCTCGGATGGCCTGCATGGCCGTCGGACGTCTTCGCCGCGAATTCGGGTGCGACGGGTGGGCTGATGGAGAAGGCGGCATCGGCGTCTTTGGTGTCTTCGAGCGCTTTGCGCTTGGCGACCTCGAACGAGGATATCCATTCGGTGAGGTCGGTTTGGGTGTCGGCTTGCAGCGAGATGGTGGTGTCCTTGGTCTTGACCTCGAAGCAGAACCGGCGCTCTTCCGCAAAGGCAGGCCGGATGCCGCAGAGCAAGACGCCGATCTTCTCCGACTCTTCGACGGCACCCGACCGCGTGCCCTGGGTAAGCCAGCCAAAGATGCCGTGCTTGACGAAGAACCACCGGCGCACCCAGTACGTCCGCGCGGGCTTGCCGGTGACGGTGCGCTGGAACAGCCAGCCTTGCTTTTCCGCCTTCTCGTCGGCCGGGTCCGGCTTCGCAGGGCTCTGGGGGTTGGCGGGGGATGCCCCTTGGGCGGTGGTGGCCAGGTAGGGGACCGTCGAGGCGGCATAGTCGTCCAGATGGCGCGACGGCCGCGCGCCCTGTTCGGCGCTGTTCTCGATCTGCTGGCGCGCCAGATGGAGTTCCCGCTTGAAGACACGCTCGCCCTCCTCGATCTGCTTGCTCCACCCCCGCACCCGCTCCACGTCGGCGTTCCCCACGGCGAAGGACCGGGCGGCGGCCTCGCGCGCCGTCTTCATGTCGCGCCACTGCTCGCTGATGATGCGGACGAGCATCTTGTCCAGCGTCACCCGCACCTGCGGCGCCAGCACGCAGAAGTCCATGCTGGCCTTCAGGTACGCCTTCCTGGCCTCGTGCAGCTGGAAGGCATCCTCGCGCAACGAGGACGGCTCCTTGGACTTGGCCTGCGCCGCATAGCGCGCAATGGCGCCGTCGAAGAGGCGCTGGGTGGTGTCCAGGCTGCGGCGGGCCTCCTTCAGCATGCGCAGGTCGTTGTGGAGAAAGGTGCGGACGGGGTCGCACACGTTGGCCTCGGCCTTCTTCATGCCCCGCAGCGCCGTGGCCCAGAACTCGCGCGCGCCTTCGCCGAAGCGCTTCAGGGCCAGGACGGTGTAGTCGTGGTCGAGGACCGCCTCGGACAGCTGCAGCGGCGGGTGCGAGGCCTGCATGTAGCCGTCCACGAGCGCCTGCAGGCCACCCATCTCGGCCGCGAGCTTCGACACGGCGCGGATGTAGCCGTCGAGCCATCGTTCGATGAGGTCGATCTGGTCGCCAAAGTGCACGGCGGTGGCGCGGAAGGTGGGCGAATCGAGCGCGGCCTCCTTGATCACGACCGGACTGCAGGATGAGTACGGGGCGGGCGTTGGGGGCGAGTTGCGACGTACATCAGTGCCAGCGGCCTCTCCACGGGCGCCATGCTGCTATCAGTTCGCTCTCCCCCATACGATACAACACGAACATGGTCATAGTACATACATGCCCGGCCAATGCTTTCTCCGCCCCGGCCCGTCCGAAATCTTGGCGCGCCATAATTTCTCGAGCGAGCGAGCGAGCGAGCTTTTTCTCCTTCTCCCTCGCCCTCACCTTTCGACGCAATGGCTAGGTCAAAGGCAGGCAATGTCAAGCGCGAGCTCGCAGAAGAGGATCCCAAAGCCCACCCGGCGAAGAAGACCAAGCTGCTCGACGACAGCGACGACGAGGCAGAGGACAGCCAGGGCGGCGTGTCGCTCAAGGTCAACGAGGACTATGCGCGGCGATTCGATTACAACAAGAGGCGAGAGGAGAAGCAGAGATGCACGTGTACTCGTCCGCTGTTTCCCCTCACACGCGCTAACCGTCGCAGTGGAGGAAAAGTACGCCAAGTCAAAAGGGCTGGGCGACGAAGAGGACTCGGACGACTCGGAAGCCGGTGTGGAGGAAGACGATGGCGGTGAATTCGCGACCGAAGCGCTCGACCAGGAAATATCGGCCACCCTCCAGGCCCTCCGCTCGAAAGACCCCCGCATATACGACTCCACCGTCAACTTCTTCGGCGACGTGGACGATGATGCAGGCCCGGGCACGGACGGCGCGCCGAAGCAGGAGACCATGACGCTGAAACAATACCACACGAAGAATCTCCTCGAGGCCAAGTTCGGCGGCGGCGACGAGGACGAGGACGCACCGCGCAAGACATACGCGCAAGAGCAGGAAGAGGCGCGCCAAGATCTGGTCAAGGAGATGCATGCCGCCGGAGACGAGGCAGAGGAAGAAGACGATTTCCTGGTCGCGAAATCACGGACCAGGCCGACTCCCAGGAAAGAGCACGTCAAGATCACGCCAGCAGACGTTGAACAGGCGGAAAGGGATCCGGAGAACTTTCTCTCCAACTACATGGCCTCGCGCGCCTGGGTTCCGAAGGGCGACTCCCGCTTCCAGCCACTCGAGTCGGATGACGAGGAGGACGAGGCCGCAGCCGAGGAGTGGGAGACCAGTTACAACCTGTACTTTGAGGATACCGCCGGTGCCAACGAAAAGCTGGTTACCTATGCCCGTGATGCGATCGCAAAGGCCACCGTCCGTCGCGATGCGCAGAGCGCTCGCCACAAGGCTCGCGACGCCGCCAGGGCAAAGCGAGAGGCGGAGCGGAAAGAGCGAGAAGAGGACCTGTCCCGCTTGCGGAAACTCAAGGTCGAGGAGATGGAGCAAAAGGTCAACAAGATCCGCGAAACCGGAGGCTTGAAGGGCCGAGACTTCAATGTCGCCGAGTGGAAGGACGTGCTGGAGGCCGACTGGTCGGACGACCAGTGGGACCGGGAGATGCAGAAGAGATTTGGCGAGTCGTACTACGATGACAAGGAAGACGAAGACGGTGCCAGCCAGAAGCGGAAGAAGCCCAAGAAGCCCAGATTCGACGACGACATCGACATCAAAGACCTCATCCCCGACTTCAAGGACGATGACGAGGCACAGCCGGACTTGACGCTTTCGGAGGATGCCGAGGATGCCGAGGATGCCGAAGCCGCCGCGGAAGACGAGGAGGAGGAGGAGGAAGCGAACACCAAGTCGAATAAGTCATCCAAAAAGCGAAAGCAGGACCGCGCCGAGGCCAAGAGCGCCGTCCGCCGCGACCGCCGTCTCATCGAGAACCTCGTCGACGACAGTCTCAAATACGAAAAATCCCTGGCCACTACCGCATCCAAAGCCCCCACCCGCTTCCGCTACCGCGAGACCTCTCCCACCACTTTCGGCATGACCGCACGCGACATCCTCCTCGCCAGCGACAAGCAGCTCAACGAGTTCGCCGGCTTGAAGAAACTCGCCACCTTCCGTGATCCGGCCAAGAAGAAAAAAGACAAGAAACACCTCAGCAAGAAGGCGCGTTTACGGCAGTGGAGGCAAGACACTTTTGGCGATCCCGAGGGGCCCAAGGGCGGGTTTGAGACGCTGGTCGGTGGGGATGGGGATGGGGATGGGGATGGGGATGTACGTAGGGTGGAGGGTAGGGCTGGTGCTTTGGACGAGGGCAATGTCAAGGAGGGAGGGAAGAAGAGGAAGCGGAAGGGGAAGGGGAAGAATAGGGCGGAGATGTGATGGTGGCCATGTTGTCTTGCGCGTTTGGTGTGCAGTGTGTAGTTGCTTTCAATGTCACCTGCAATGTCGTTTTACTATCTTCTTCTCGCCATTTGTGAGTGATGGTTGACGGTTTGAACAGACCTGGGTGGTGAGATCTTCCAACAAACAGACTATCAACACCACTTCAAAAAACTCATAAAGGACATTCATGATTTGTTGATGGACTTTAAATTACTTTTTGATTCCAAAGGTTTGTTCGTCAGACAGTGAACAGGCCGTTGATTGGGCGTCTACTACAGACCACCGACCGAATGCAACCATACCAGTAACCTACCGTGTAGCTAGCAGACTCATACTCAAAGAACCATTCCAGGTAGGAGTAAAAAAAAGGTATATAAACTTCCAAAAACGAGGGACTTCCTCTGTCGTTTTCAAAGGTGCAACACAGGTACCGTAAAAACTTCCAGAACAGCTACCCACGCTACAATCCCCAAGCCTCAACTAGAACGCGACCATCATGGTCCCGCCGCCTCGATACATTCTACCAGCTCCCTCGAGTCGGGCCCCAGCTCCCGTTCCACCTGCTCCATCGCCTCTAACCCCACCGTCCCGAACCACTCCACGGCCTCTGGCTCCAGCCCCAGCCCGAGTTCAAACTCCTCAATCAACTCCAGGCCCCACTTCCCAAGCTCCTCCCTGCATACCACCACCGCCCTCGATGGACACCAACCTGCTGACGCTCATTCACGCCTGGAACCTCTGCAGAGCCGAAGTCGACAACGCGCCAATGCCCGCCCACAACAACGGCTACAACGCGTACTGGATCCACATCGCAGACAGCCAACTCTCGCCCTACTGGAGAGGCCGACATCTTTCCGGCCGCGGTCTGATCACCAGGTGCCGAGGCGACGGGCCCGAGAACAGGATACGGTTGGCGCAGGTCTATCTCCTTTCGGAAATGCTTGGGCCTTCCGGGGTGTGGGTATGGGGCTGTGAGGATGAGGAGCTGGAGAGGCTGAGGGTGGATGAAGAGGGGAAAGGGGGGGGTGAAGTGGGATGGTGAAAGTGTGGCTAGTCAGATGTGTATGTCATCGATGCGCGGTATCCGATAAACATTCGGATAGATATCGGATGCTCGTGGTGCGCGAGTTATGTGGCTGCGTTTGGCTTACATTGTATCTGTGCAGTTGCTCGAGCTTTCGATTGCCTGTTCAAAGACCTGGAGGTCGGGAATGCCTTTCATCACTCGAGAAAAATGTGGTGGATTGTGAAGGAGTTCGAGGATGACGGCGAGACTAAACGCATCGTAGCGATGGAATCGTTGGGATTTGACATCGGCTCTCTTGTGAGAGGTTATCGGCCATATGGGGAGGAGAGCTCTGGGGGTGGGGTTGCGTGATCGCCTTCTGTGGCGTCGTGAGGCCCGAGGCATGGCGTTTGCTGTGAGGTGTTGCGAGACTGACTGGCTTACGTTCAAGCAAGGCAAAATGTTCGACCGACTTCTGCTTCCTGCTTGGTGGGATGGTTGAAGAGGCAGTGTTCTGGAGGATTGTTATGGGTAATGGGGATGGCTTTGAGTAGTTGATGTAATCTGTTCTCAAGTTTTGGTAGAAGACTCACTGTCGGTTGTTTTGTTACTATGCGAACCGTTACATCTATGTGTTTGTTGTGGCTGTGGCCCAGACTATCGGCCGCCCGAACAGGAAATCAATTCTTTATATGGTATACCTCGGCGGCACAAACCAAAGCCACCTGAGACTGAGGTTCCTTTAGCTTGTTTATATGTCTACTGCATCTCAATCGCTGCAACAGAAAGGCCATCGGACAACTTTCCCACAGTCGTTTCGCATAGCTCACCCACTTTCCACCAGCAAGCCTAATCTCCCTCGCAAACTCTTCTTCCAACCACGGATTCCCCCCATTCCTCTGCAAAATCGTGAGAGTGAACATACTCCTTACGCCCCTGGATCTTGTTGCGCTTGCCATAATCATCCAAGTAATCTTTAACACTAACGTCCGGCCACATCATATCCTCACCCATGCCCCAACCGCGCTCAACCGGTGACTCGCAATTTTTGTCGTCACACATGATGTGCAGACGTATACCACCGGCTTTCGATGGTCCGGAGAGGGCTTGGTGGAAAGCCCGGGGTGTGCTGCAATCTTGTATTGTGAAGTCGTGGCATACTTTGGGCTCGTAGCGGAGTAGGGCGGCGAAGAGCGGTAGCGGCGCTGATGGTGCGTCGACTCTGTCGGCTATGGTCAATTTTTGTAGCCCTGGGGGAAGTCGCGAGACAATTCCGGAGATTGTAAGCTCGATCTCTTCGGCTGTTTGTCAAAGGTTAGTCATTTCCAGTTGCAGAGACTTGATTCAGATCAATCAAGAATAAGGTTCGCATCTGGGAGGTACTTCGCAACAACGTTAATCCACGGCAATTTGCCAATTTTATGGCAGCGCTGTCTACGATCTGGAAGTTGAAAGTATTCCCGACATTCTGTTGAGGAGATGACTTCAATGGGGATGCATCGACGTACCTGTGTAGTTTGTCGGGAAAAGCACAGGGGAGTCAACTTTGAGGTGTCTTAATTTTAGCAGACCGCTGTAGTCGGGACAGGTAGGAGAAGGTGGGTAGCTGTGAATGCCATCTCGCTCCCCAAGGTATAGCTCTTCTAGAGTCTCGGCATGGAACGCAACCAACGTCTTTATAATAGCCGCGTGAAGATTTACTACGCTATACACTGTCTCGTATGCGAAAGTTTTCAGAGCACGACATGAAGCGATGGTTTTGTAGACTTGTTCGATGCAATAGGGGCCATGCCTAATCTCCACATGCTCAACGGAGGATAGGCAATCGATGCTCGACGAGCTGGGTTGAATGGCAGTCGACAAGAACCCCTCATTGATCCGAGTAGTTGTGCTGATCCAACCAGCTATAATGGAACTGTTGGGATTTTCTGGCATACCATCTACCCCAAACAAGCAGAGACGTCTGAGATAAGGCAATTCGAAATAGGACGTGTACCAGTCTTGATCAAATAATATCGAGCCCTTGGGGAAGATGATCATGAGATCGCGCAAATGTCGCAAAGTCTTCCCGCGTTTATCGGAAACCATGCGCATGAGCCATTTATATTGCATGCCTTGCTGCTCCGGCAAGTTCGTGTCGAGAACGGTTAGATTTGGGAGGAGTTGAACAAGGATAGCCACAAGAGCCTCTTCTCTATCCCATCCAAGAATGTTATCAGCCCATGCTCTTTTCACCTTCCGATCGGGCGTCAGGCTCTCGATAGCGCTTACGAGCATAGGATGTAGCTGGTCGATACCCCGTGCTTTCCGGTTCTCCCAGCTGTTGTTCCATTTTCCACGGATGGTAAGATGTTGCACGTGATGTGCCAGCTGAGGATGCCGGTGAAGTAGTATAACAAGTGAGTGTAGAATCTCATAGTCTCTGTATTCCCTTCCAAGGCCTAGCGCGATGTGTCGATAGAGGTGTTCGGTCGCGAGGCGGTTGAGCTGCTTCGAGGCAAGCGCAGCATTGTAGAGATCCGTTGTGCTCGCGACCTTCGAGAAGACGAGTGAAATCAGCTCCTCGGCCAGCCTTGTCAACGGGAAAGCGTTCAGATTCGCGATACACGCAGAATGGGACATGGGGAAAGGCGATGTGGGGAAATGCACGATTGTGCTCGCTGACCTTCTAGGGGAAGGACCGAGCGCTCTATTGCCCTTGGTGTGTATGTACAAATCTAGTAAATAGACGAGATTGACCTGCTCAGTGCGCGGTAGGTACGGAGAATGTTTGATGCGGTCTCTTCTCTACGTGTTCATCACCAAGCAAGGCACGGACCGACGGTGTTGGTGCTCGGTCCCTCGGTGTCGGTACGAAGTGAAACTAAAACCGCGCTAACGGATGTTTAGTAAGCACCTTAATCTTGACCTCCGCTCACGTGTTTATACTACCCTTCAAGCCTCCAAGACTCTCGCACGAAAGATCTCGGTGTAGACCTCTCGCGCGCGCCATGACACGTCACCGGAAATATGCTCAAATGCGCGCCCCTTCTGCGACATTCCGGGTTGACCTTGTCTCCGTGGACAGTCCTGTTTACATCTCATCACCGATTACAGTGCCACACATTGCCACACCAACGCACTGCTGCAGAGGCGGGTGAAGTCGATTGGCTTGCGACATTAGGTGCCCGCTTCAAAACAAGTCATTGACATATGCGCAGTGGATTCTGGCATCTCTGCCAAGGTGCCGCGTCCTATTTTCAGATTACACCAGCACGAATAATCCAAGAATCCTACCAGAACTTACAACTGCGAGGCGCGCAACACGGCATTCCGTGGTACGTGAGGAATCCATCCGCCGAGCCTGGAAATCAACCCTCCAATTACGCAGCCTGCAGGTACTGTCTGTAGGCAGGTATATCTACATATTTAAGCAGAACAAACTTGCTCATCACCAGATCCCCAGTACCGCACCCCACACATTCTTTCGTTTAACGTATATACTTCTCACCATACGCTGAGTGTATTTACCTTCGTTTCGTTCCATCCATTTTCCCATCCCCAACACCAAGGCATCTTGACGATCCAAACCAACCCCAAACCACAACCATGCACGCCAAAACCCTGATCACGGCCCTCCTCGCCGCCCTCACGACGACGGCGACCGCACAAAAGAACAACAGCACCGGCAAGCCCAAGCCCCTCCACTATGGCGTCCTGCTCCTCCCCTCGGTCCAGCCCATCGACCTCTTCGGCCCCCTCGACGTCTTCACCAGCCTCTCGTTTGCCTTCCCCAACATCACCGGCAAGATGCAACTCTCCGTCCTGAGCGTCAACTCCACGCCCGCAACCACCAACCCGCCCATGGGCGGTCTCAACTTCGGCTTCCCGCTGCTCCCCACCATCACCCTGGACCAGTATCGGCAGCTCAAGGCGCACAACTTCAGCGCCGACCAGCACGACAAGCACTGCAACAACACCGTGATCAAGAACAAAGGCCCACTCGACATCCTCATCGTCCCCGGCGGAGGCGGCGCGCGCATGGACATCAGCAAAGAGATTGCCTTCGTCAAGGAGCTGTACCCCTCGCTCAAGTACATCATGTCCGTCTGCACCGGATCCACGGTGCTCGCCCGCGCCGGCGTCCTCGACGGGAAGAAGGCGACGACCAACAAGAAGGCCTGGGCCTGGGCGACGACGTTCGGAAAGAACGTCAAGTACCAGGCCAGGGCGCGCTGGGTCCAGGACGGCAACGTGTGGACCGGCAGCGGAATCAGCGCAGCGATCGACACGGCGTATGCCTTCGTCGCGGATGTGTTCGGCGAGACCGTCGCGCAGCGTGTTGCCGATGCTTCCGAGTTCACGAGGTGGACGAACGCGAGCTACGACCCCTTTGCGGACCGCTGGGGTGTAGTGTAAGCGATACGTAGAGTCGAGTCGCTGGTATTGCATGACGGACGAGGGGGGGGGGGGGGGCTGAGACGGAGATGGGGGTGTGGTTTGGTGCATTCATTCATTAACCATTTCCCGGTGTCTGCCAGCGTAGGCTGCTTTTTTCGGGCTACTCGCGGGTTCGGGACCGACATGTGGACTTTTGCTTCTCTTCTATACTACATAGCTTACAAGAATCACGTACGTGTTCTTTCTATACGTATCTACAGCCGATATGGCTGTATTCCAGACATGTTTTGTCTTACTTTCGTCCCTTCCTTTTTCTTCCCCTCCCTTCTCCTCCATACCCCGGCCCCATTTTTTCCATGCCGACCCCCACCTCTTCCACCAAAACCCCAGCAACCCCAACTCCCGCCCGCTTATGTAAGCGGGGTTTCCCACCACGAGTCGCGCAGCCAAGCCGGCGGTCCGTGAGTCAACTCGTGCAGTCGGTACCTAGCCAGTCTCATCATTGCAAGCCCTACAAGGCTGGCAGTTGATTTATTTCCAAAGACACGACGTTCAACGACACATAGTCTTTATTCCGCGATTCCCTTGTACAGCATTATTCCGTGCTACACGTATGCAGTGAACCGACGTTGATGGATGGAAAAACCCCCATTTTTCCCATCCTCATCTCTCCAAGGGTCAAGGTCAAGGTCAAATTGAGGTCAGCGAACCAAACAAACGATTCACCCCCCCCCCCGTCTCGATCCCACACCTGGCCAAACCAAGTCCAAGTCAAGTCCACGTCCATAGCCATCCCTATATACACGGACAGCCAAGAGACTATATATATCATCCGCGTAAAACTCAACGAAGGAAAGTTGGATATGCACAGTAACCGCACCATACCCACAATCCGAATCCGAACCCAAATCCAAATTCAAATCCAAATCCAAATCCCATGCCCAAAAGGTATACTGCATAACGTATAGAAACCCAAAACGATGGAAAAAAAAGCACCCCCCTACCACACCCCCCCCCCCCCCCCAAAAAAAAAAAAAACCCCTCGCAGAAAGGTTCGTTACAGTACATCATCACGTCAGGTCGGATGAGCGTCCCATGACACATGGCGCCTAAAACACCACTCCAATCACTCTTCACATCACCATCATCATCATCCACCGTCACTGCGCCAACCCATCCACACCATTCAACCCATCCAGCCCACCACTCTGCCCTTGCCCAACACTCCGCCCATGCGCCATCACACCACCACCACCACCACCACCACCACCACCCATCTCCACCGGCCCAATCCCCAACCCGAATTCAAAAGCCTCATGACTGAATATGCCGCCATCGTCGCCCAGAACAGGTGGCTCGACATTGAACGGCAAGAACCAGCCCGCATTGCTCGGGTCATAAAAGCCACCTGCACCGGCACCGGCGCCAGCGGCCATGGGATCCAGGCCCCAGAACGCGGCGGACGGGTGAGCGGAGAGGTCGGAGAAGGGGGAGAGGTCCATCTGTTGGCCTGGGTGGATCATGGTGGGTGGCGAGGTGTTGAGCATAGCGAGGTTGTGAGCGGGGTGGGCGTGTGGGGAGAAGCCTGGCATGTATGGTGCAGCGTTTGCTTGGGCGAAGAAGGCAGGGTCGAAGGCATCGATTGCTTCTTGCGGGTTGATGTTTATCTGGCCCATTTGCTGGTGCAGGTGGCTGTGGTGGAGGTGCTGTGGTGGCTGTTGTGGTGGCTGTTGTAGTGGCTGTTGTGGTGGCTGTTGTGGTGGCTGCTGCGGTTGCTGTTGTGGTTGCTGTTGTGGTTGCTGCTGTGGTTGCTGCTGCTGCTGCTGCTGCTGCTGCTGTTGTTTAGCGTGCTGGGTGGGCTTGGCGGTAGATGCGTCTGATTTTGAGACGGACTTTGATTTGTTCTTGCGGGCTTGCTTGCGCTGTTGGTCTCGGGAGGGCGGCGAGAGAGATGCGAAGAATTCTTCCACGCTCTGGAGGTCGCTCTTTTGTCCGAGGACGGCGTCTGTGCCCGGCTCGTTGGCGTTCAATTCGGCTGCGTCTTCGTAGTCGATCTTCGAGACGCCATGCGGGTACCTGTCGAACCAGTCCCCGTACTGGAAAATGACACCCTTGCTCTTTTCTCCAGCCGCTTGGGGACCCCTCAATTGAGCATCCGCATGTTGCCTATATAGCTCCCTCAGGTTTTCTGCCATGTAGTGAAACATGCCCCAGTACTTTTTCATCTTGCTGAGGTATTTGACGTTGTGTGCCAGGTATTTCTTCGACTGAGCCTCCAGCTTGGGGTTCTTTGAAAATACGCCGTGAACGTGGACGGTTGAGGAGAAGAAGGCGGCGTAGCCGGCGAATGGTGCGACGACGTTGTGGTCTATTGCTTCGTTGATGAGAATCGATATCTGGTTCGCGGCATCGAGCGCTGAACGAGCGGATTCGGTGAGGAAGTCGTGGGGCATGTCCTTGGGCGGTCGACTGCCGGCTCGGGAAGGCAGCGAAAAACGGTACATGAAGAGGATGATTTGCTGGTAGAGTATGTGCAGGTACAAGTACTGATTCGCAGTCCTGCCGGTGGCATGGCTCTTGAGGTTTTCCGGACTGTACATGAGCATCTCGGGTAGCGAGTCTTTGAACTCCTTCGCCTCCTGTCTGATGGCGTTCATGGTCGACTTTGGCGACCACATGGGCTCCGTCTCGCGCTCCTTGCCGCCCAGATTCATGTACTTGATGAGCTTGCCCCAGGTGCACACCAGCCGGATCGTGTACGCCGTCACGCCCATGTTCTCGCGAGGGTTCGCCAGCTGACCGTTGTCGGCCGAGACCGGGTTTGGAACGTTGCCGGCGAGGGCTTCGGTCGGAGCCTGGATCTCGTGAAGGTACAGGTGCTCCTTGACGGGAAGCTGCACTTCGACATACTGTTCGTGCACAAAAAGCGGTCGGTCGGTCCCGGACGAGTTGAAACGGTCCATGAGGAAACAGGACCACATGGTGCGTCTTCGGATCTCCCGGTCCGTGGGGCTCAGCGGTTTCCGCTCGGCTTCTGTCGAGCTGGGGTCGTACTCGAGCTCCTTGTGCAGTTGCAATGCGTATGCCATCCTCTGGGCCATGCCGCCGAACATCCAACTTCGGCCGCCTTGACAGGTGCCGAATTCGTGCAGGCCAAGCAGCAGGTAGACGATGAGGATGGTGATGTTGGGCGAGTCGTAGCGCTTCAGAGCAATGTCCCGCGCCCGCTCCGCCCAGTTGTCGCCACGCAGGAAGCATGGTTCGGTCCGCAGCTGCGGGTGTGTGGAGAAACGTGCGGATATGGCACAGATGGCGAGTATCAGCACGGGCGGCACGTTTCCCGACGCCAGCCTCCGCGTGAAGCTGGGTTTGTGCAGCAGCGGGTAGCTCTGACCGTAGACGTAGTCAAAGTAGACCTCGACGAGATGCTCCTGTATCTCCCTGGACGGGAGGCTTTCGGCGCCCTCTTTGAGCAGGCTGTTGTCGTCGGACTCCTTGGTCTTGGATGCCGAACCCACAACGTCCGGGTTCGTGGACCTGGTCTTGGACCATTCGTCGAGTTCGTTCCCGAACGCCTCCTCGGCGCCGCGTTTCCTGTTCACGGCCGGCGTCTTGGGCGGCGCGCCCGGTATCGCCGGCTTCACCACGGAGCGGCCCACCCCGGCGAGGAGGCTGCTCTTCTCCTTGTCGTTGGGGATGAGCTTGACGACGCGGTCCTCCATGCGCCGCAGCCGCTTGTCCAGCATGGCCATGTAGTCGGTTCGGGGCGCCGCCTTCCGCGTCGTGACCTTGTACACGCACGGGATGCGGCTCCTCAGGCAGTGCTTGCACGCGGGCTTCTCGCCCGAGCACCGGATCTTCTTCCGCCGACAGGCGATGCAGGCCAGCGGCAGCCTCTTGCGCTCTTTGCCCGCCTTTGTCTTCATCTCGCTCCACGACGGCGGGTCCGCGCCATCGCCATTGTCGCCATTGTCGCCCTTGGACGGATCCGCGCCCTCCCCGGCCAGCCCGTCGTCCAGCTTCCCCCCCAACGTCGACGCATCGGCGGTGCTCTCGGGACTCGTGTCCTGCCCCTCGTGCGCCAACTTCCTGTTCGCAGCGCCGCCCACGCCGACGGCCTCCCCGCTCCGATTGCCCACGCTGCCCCTGTGGTTCTGGTTGGGGTTCTGAAAGTTCGTCTTGACCGACGGCTGGGCTCTGTCGAAGGCGGCGGCGCCGAAGCCGTTGTTCTGGCCGGTGTACATGGGGAAGTCGGAGAAGGAGGCCATGATCCGGGAGGGGCTGCTGGTGGTTTCTGCTCTTCCTCGCCTCCTCTCGTCCTCGTCCTCGTCGTCGTCGTCGTCGTCAATGATGTCGATGTCGATGTCGTGATGTGCAATCGCATTCCAGGTTCCTCGGGGCGGCGGGCTTGGGCGGCAGTCTCACATCGAAGGAGGTGCAGTCCTCGCTCGCACCATCCGTTCTGCGGAACCGCGCGAATTCGAGCGCCGGACGTGAGGCGTCTGGCGAATGCGACGCTTCCCCACCACTCGAGATGGCGCGCGCCAGTACTTTGCGACCGGCACAGAGTAGGTCGCCGTCGCGGTCGCTTTCCGCACCAGCTGCTGCTACAAGGCGCACTGGAGGAGGAAGAGTGGCGATGTTGTCGAAGCCAGCATTTCAGTCCCATACACACCATGCATGCATCCACAGCATGTACTCGCCAGTACGCAGCAAAAGATGTAAAAGCACGTAAGAGCACCGGCGCGGCAGGATTCGAGAAAGGCGACGACGGGGCCAGCCTCGGCCCAACCACAGGCCGCGAATGGGTGTGGCATGGTACTACATGGTACGGGATGATGGCGTCCCCACAGGCCGCAGGCTGATCGCATACCACGACATGGCCCTCCCCCACAGGGACCCTGCCATGCCTGCAGCATCGAGACGACGACCTCGGTGCTATTACCCAGACGCCTCCTTTGCCTTTGCCTTTGCCTTTCCCATGCACATCTACGGGCACCGGCACCAATGCCATGCGGTGGGTAGAGCCTCCGATGCTGCCACGCCCATCCCCGCCGCACGCATAATAATAGCATGGCACAACCATCGCAGCATGAGCATCTCACCATGGGCACGTCCACCTATTATTCCTATTCACATACTATGTCGTATCCACAGCAGATACCGCATCACGGGGACGTCCCAGTGGGCAGCTCCTCCGCCCGCCCCCCGCCCATGTGATGCCGTCGTGTCCAAGCCTTCTCTGCGGGGCATGCTTGCATACATAGTGCAATGCATACAGCACCACATAGTACACCACCGGGCCTGACAGACGACCGCATACCACCCAAATGAAGCGAAATCAATCCCTACTATAGCATTCCATCACGCCCTGCCAACCACGTCTTCCTCCACACGGCGAGGCCGCCCCCTCGTGACTGACCAAGCCTGCTTTTTTGGGATGACCACCGCGCACGCCCCGGGCAGATGATCGGAACCATCATCATCATCATCATTGCAAAAACACGATTGCATTGCCCGGAGGCTACTTCTACCTCCGATGCGAGAAGGGCCGAAGGTGAAACGGAAACGGGGGGGAAGGGGGGGGCTTTGACTTCAGCAAAGGCAAAAAAAAAAAAGGCAGATAATTACACATGATTGATACATACATACGCCAAAAGGGGAATCCCTTCCGTCCCCCCCCTTACTATACTATAGTAATAAAATCACGCAAAAACCCTCATCCGCACGTCTCCCGCCATGATTGGCCAGCAGCAGCCCAATGCCCGACCCATCGTCCAGGTCGCACCTTCCTCCTCCTTCCCTTCGCCTCACCCACCCAACCACTCTTCCATCGAAGCGACGCCCCAGCCCACAAAAAAAAGGTAAACTCACCGCACATCCAAAACAGCTGCCCAGATGCCCAGGCTTGCGGGAACGTCTGGGGATGATGCCGGGGCAGATCTCGATAGCGTGGTCCGGGGGGAGGTCGAGTGCATGAATGATATATACACAGCGGATGGCAGTGTGTGTGTATATGTGTGTGTGTGTGTGTGTGTGTGTGTGTGTGTGTGTGCAAGGAGAAGGTTCATGTGTCGACGTGGAGAACGAGAGCAACGGGAATGAGGAACGGATTATCCATCCTGCACATGTTGCTTCTTCGCAGCCGCCGCCGCCGTCTGCTCGACTGCAGAGGAGTAGGGAGTGTATCCAGTGTACCTGGCATACGCACTACCACGCACGCACGAGTCAATCCCCATCTATACTCGGGAGAAGAGAAAAGAAGAGAAGAGAAAACATACACAGCATATCTCCCATAGCCACTCCACACGGACGAAGGTGCAGCAGCATCACCCTTATCGGTGCCGTCGTCGGAAACCGCGTCAGCCAAGGGGCCAGCAACGCCAGCGGTAGCGAAGGCCGCGAAGCCGGCGAAGACGAGGAGACGCATGGTCGGCTAACCGATGGATTGTCGAGCGAGGAAATTCCACAGGACGTGTCGACTCGAAAAGTGAAAATGAAAAGAAAAAGAAGGAGGATAATGAGGAGATGATGATGATGACGATGAGATGACATACCGACAGCGACCATATACCCCCCCTCCACATCCACCGTATACAGTCGATCCTGTCCTCACGTCCCCACCCCCCTACTGCACCACCCGACACAACCATTCCACAGAACCGAGCGTCCCACTTGACGGATGTTCCGGTGATGGCGGCATACATGTCCGGGAACGACGTTATGCAGGCCATCACAAGTCACAGTGATACCGACTTGACCTGTCGGCTATATACACAGCGATCCCGTGGGGACAGCGAAATGGGTCAGAGATGATTTGTGCGCGGGCAGATGCAGAGGATAAACGGAACGGGTCCGAGAAGGGGTGAAGGGGTGGACGGAGAGGTAGAGTCGTGTCTAGAAAAATGCTCGTCGTAGTGTGACATGGCACCAGCGTTGGACTGGGCCCCAAGTTTGCACTCGCTGGTCTGATGAAAACTCACGGCAAGCGAATGTGTTCCCGAGAGTAACCTTTGAAGCGCTTCTTGATGGTGTGATGCTGCCTGCCCGTAAAACGTCTGAACATCCACCAGCCCTCCCTCTCGCACGCAATCTCCAGTTTTTCCCAACCACTCACAATGTTGCCCCGTCTATTCAAGACCCCAGAATCCACAAGAGACCTTGAAGACGATGAAGATGAAACCCCCGACGGCGATCTCCACCGACCCCGTGCAGTGCACAGGCGCAGCAGAGACCTGAAAGTCGCAGCTCGAACACTGATGCTGAGTAGCGCTGTATACATGGTGGTCGGACTCTGCATAGCATTCAGCGTGGGCAACGGGGCATGCGTATCCGACGCCGATGACTTTTGCATCCGCCACGCGTCGCAACACTGTAGGTGTAGGCATCCGTGTCTTGACCATGAGAGCTGATGGTTTCCAAGCGCCTGTGGTCCAGGACGTAAAGCCCAACTGGCGATGGGTACAGTTCAACGGCTCGTTTTTGCATCAGAATGCATATCGGGGGCCGGCAGGGCCCAAGGTGGATGCGGCATGGGAAGCGCTGGGCACCAATTGTGAGGAATGACATCCCGTTCAAGCGAGGAGGGCTATATAGGAGAAGAGGCTAACGTAGGGTCAAGATCGAAGTGTAGTCATTCCGCCCGAAGAAGCCGAGCGAGCAGGGCTACGGCGTGATCAAGTCAAGGTCGCGCCCATCTATGGTGGTGGTTATTTGGCAAACGTCGAAGGCCTTCACCATTTGCATTGTCTGGTGAGAGAGACCCGATCGGGGAGTTTGTTTCCAGCTGTGATGACACCGGCGCGGAATCTCCTCCGAAAATCGCTGAAATTCAACTACGATCACTACCAGAGGGAAGGGAAGGTGCCCTTCAGCAACAGCGAGGACATCGTCCGGTATCATGTGACGCACTGCTTGGACATACTGCGCCAGCAGCTGATGTGCGTGACCGACGTCGGAGTGCTTGGGCAAGTGTGGTGGCAGCCAGACGACCAGGATGACCCGGAGCCGTTCGTCGACTTCAACACGAAGCATCGCTGCCGAGACTTTGAAGCCATCCGGGAATGGGCAAAGGCGCATCAGCTGCCCCCCGAGGAGGAAGTGGACATGGGCACCTTCTATCAGATGCCGAAGCCGGGCGATCTGGTGTACCCGGAGATACCATAAGCGGGCAACGATGCGACGACGAGCCTTTCCTTTTCTTCTTGCTTTTCTTTTTGTTTTTCCTTTTCCGTGACTGGTGAGGCCTGTCAAAATCCCCATCCATGACGCACATCAGAAGATCAGTTTTGGCGCGGCTTGACCAGGCCGTCGTGCACGATGTAGTAGACGACGGTGCTGTCCGTGTCGGCCGTGGCCAAGACGACCCTCGCTGCTGTTCTCCACGGATTGGCCGGCGCACCCTGGTTTTCGCCTTCGTTCGCGCCTGCCAACTCAGGTCGTCGCGGAGGCACTACCGTGATGGCATCGAACACCTCAGCGAGGCGGCGCAGCGTCCATTTCTCGCTCAGCCGGGTGGGCAGGATCCACTCGCGCTCCGGGGATGCTTTGACGTCCAGCGTACCTCCCTCGCCGTCCTTTTTGGCTTTGCGCGCGCGGTCGGCGTCCTTGAGCAGCTCCATCTGCTCGTCGGGGTGTATGTAGAGGCGCTGCGGGGGCAAGCCCGACAGCAGCAGTCGCGGGAGGGGCTCATGGGTGACGTGGGAATGGGTATGGATTTCGAGGTCGGTCCAAAAGTGCTGGTGCTGGAGGTTGTGCTGGATCTGGAGGGCGAGCGAGTGCAAACTGGGCAGGTGCGACTTGTGCGATGGCAGTTGCTCGGCCTGGATGAGGGACTGGAGCGGAGAGGGCTGTACGGCCGGTTTCATGTTCGCTGGGCGCGTCATGGTACGGAGGAATTGGGGGGAAGTAATTGGGCAGCGCGGTCAGGTGTTTGTGGTGGAGCGACAGCAGATGCGCTGTGAAGGGAAGGTCGCGAAGATCCTCGCCAGAGTTTGGCCAGTCACGAGCTCTGGGCGTTGCGTAACCGTGGAGAGAGACAAGAGCACAAGCTACGTAATAGATCAAGCAGGCGTCCATATATACATGTTATTGCTTTTGGCTCTCTTCCATGTCACCACTTTGTGCGCGCCTCCTCGACATCCAACACCTGCACCAAGCCAACACCTAGACAACACCTGGACAGCACCTGGACAACACCTGGACAACATGCTCGGCTCTACACTGGCGAGCGTCCTCCTCCTTCTGGCTGGTGGTGCCAAGGCGCAGAGCTCGACGGCGACGGTGACAACGACCACGGGTGCGTCTCGATCCCAATGCACCGAGTTGTGCTTCGTTGAACCTTGCGCTCCCTGTGCGTGTAGTTGGCGGTGGTGGGGGGGATGGAAACATCTGACAACATGAACAGGCAACCCGCCGACGGGCATCATGAGCATCCTCCCCATTTCGACTTCAGCCAGCCTCCTGCCCATCCCGGTTACGCCCTCATTGACAGACACGGTTATTGTCACTCGACCCGGCCCTCCATCGAGTCCAGCCAGCTCCAGCGGCGGCGGCCTATCCATCCCCGCCGGAGAGACGCCGGTCAACAGCACCGTCACCTCTGCTGCCATTACGTCTCCGAGCGGAAACCTAAGCTCCACGCCAACACAGTCTTCGAGCCGGTCTTCTTCCTCGTCGTCGGGAGCGACTTCGCCTTCGAATTCGGGTGCAGCAGTTCCAGCTCTTCGAGCCAACGGAAACTGGCTCTTCGCCGCCGTCATCGGCTTGGTCTGGGCCCTGTAAGGCCTTGGTTACCTATTTGCATGGGGAGTCGCCTATTCGCATGGGGAGCCATGTGAGGAACGAAGATGGAAAACAAAGGGAAATGCGACAGCATCGGATCGGCGAAAAAGCTCCTTCCACACTCATTTGGTCGAAGACCTGGCATCGTGGGGCGGCGGCTCGGAGGTATTCGTATCCATATTCACATACTCATATTCATATTGGTGTACTGGATGAACCAACAAAATACATAGGTAGATAGTACCATCACCAAACCAAGTGAAAATAGCAAGGCTTGCAAGAATGACGCTCAGGTCGGTGGCGGAGTCCAATCAATCCCGTCATCCCAGTCTCCTATCGGTTTAGCCCTTCGATCACCAGCCCCAGACCGCATCCGCCCGCTCTCCCCCAGCCGCCTGTGCTTGGCAACCCTGCATTCGATGTCCCGAGCCTGTTTATGGCGAGGAGATGCTGCCGTAGCTGCAAATTGTAAAGCTCACACCCGTCGCGCACAACGTATCAGAGTACGGTGGCCATCGAACCGCCGCGCGTTTGCAACCAGCGCATCAGATCCCAAGCCGCCAGCGTGTGGGCGTATCCTCCTGACAGTGCTCTGGGAACTTTCGTGCCTGGTGCATGCAATCAATCCACTAATCAATCAATCATGCCCTCCTCCGATGCAAATATCGTCCCTACACCGGTGCCGTTTCCCCAGCCCGACTCGCCACAAGATCCCCACGCGTCGCAATCCGAGCCGCAGTCGCATGCACCCCGTTCGCGAACGTCCACCGGCACCCGCATACGCACAGCGAGCCTCAAGTTCATCGAAGCTACCCCTCCGGCGGGTATGTGGGCAGCAACGGGCAGCGCCACCTCGAAGGCGCCGTCCCTTTCAGACATCAGGAGAGGGTCGTTTAGCGATGCAGGATGGAACGAGGAGCCCCAGAGGGCCAAAGCCGAAAGGAGGCGGAGCGACGAAAGCAGCACGTGGATGCAGGGGCGAGCAAACACTACAAAGCCTGGAGGGGAGAGATCAACCTCGTCGGACAAGCTCAAGGCAAATGGAGTCGAACCCTTCCCTGTGGTAACAGAAGTCACAGAGGAGGACCCGGGCGCGCAGCATACGCGGGCGTCACACGCCGAGGATCGCGAAAAGGAACGGGGCACAAGCGGCGCTACCGAGCCCGAGAAGGAGGAGGAGGAGAAGAAGAAGGGGAAGGGCAAGCATAGAAAGAAGCCGGCTATGCAGCGCCTGGTATGCATGTCCCATCCCCCGCACCCCCATGGCTATGCTGACTTGTGGACAGTACACCAACGGCTACGTCCCCCCTCCGAAGATTCCCTGGAAGGAATCCACCGTGATTGGGCTCAAGGGCTTCTGGAAATGGTTCCGAACACCCACAGGCTTCCTCATCACGCTCTACGGCCTGAATGTTGTGGCATGGGGCGGTATGCTGTTCCTGTTGCTCTGCAACGCTGCACCCGCAATGTGCAAGCCTACCTGCGACGACATCCAGTCACCGCGACGGATATGGGTCGAAATCGACTCGCAAATCCTCAACGCCCTCTTCTGCGTTACCGGCTTCGGTCTCGCACCCTGGAGGTTTCGCGACCTCTACTGGTGGGCCTGGTGGAGAGTGGGCGGTCAGTCACGCAAGCAAACTGGCATAAGGCGCTTGGCTGGAATACACAGAGGGTGGTTCCGTCTCCCTGGCTCCGACCAGCTGCCTTCCACCGCAGGCGCTGCAGAAGTCGGCCCCGACGACCCCGCTGTGCCTATTCCCCGCGAAAAGGTCCCCGACGCGCCGCCCACCGCCCATCGAGCCCCGCCAACCAAGGCCTGGAAGATGGATTTTGTCGTGTGGATGAACGTGTGGAACACTTTCTTCCAGGTCGTCCTGTGCTTCTACATGTACCACTACAACCGATACGAGCGCCCGTCCTGGGCTACCGGTACCTTTGTCGCTCTGGGCTGCATCGTGGCTGGCCTGGGCGGCATCATGATGCACATCGAGGGCAAAAATGTCAAAAAAGTGGAGGGCGTTCCTATCCCGGCGGAGGCATACGGGTTGGTCCCGATGGATGTTGAGGCTCAGTCGGGAGACAGCGTACCGATCATGCACAAGGCAGATCGACGATGATGATAAATAATAATGATCATCATCATCATCATCATCGTCATCTCAGCCTGGGCGTTCACCTGCAACGAGTCGATGGCAGCGGCGTTGGATTGGTTCGGCATGGCTCTCATGCTTGGCGTTTGCTTCGGTGGTTCGGTGTAGATCCTGCAACCCTCAACACCTGTACACCTGTGACAGTTCACTATTCCTATGCCTTTTCCCGGCCGTAATTCTATGTTGCATGAAGAGCCAAATTTACAATGCGGAGCCGTTGCACCGTGACTTTGTTGAGTATGGTACCAAGAATGACGGTCGAGGGATCGACGGCAAGCTGCAGCACCTCATGCAGTTGCTTACACGTTTGACCTCGCCCAGTCGGCAAGCGGCAAGGAAACGAACATGGCCGATGTCTCTGATCTGCCTGAAGCTGCCTGAAGCTGCCTTTTGCGGTCGAGGGTATGACGTATCCGGGGACAAATCTGTCGACAAGGCGAGATAAGGTGGCATGACTTGGGCACGAGACGGGCGGTATTAATAGTGGCGGAGGTGGTTCATTCATGCCAGTTTTTGACCTACATACGATACCATATTCCAACACCTACTGCATATCATTTGAACCTCCGGATACAACACCGAGCAAGAGATGGCAGCCACAGAATACTACCTAGGCACAGGTGCCTCTCAGCAAATGAACCAACGACCTTCGGATCCCTACTCCCTTCAACACCCTCCTCAGCAACAACTCTCACAGAGGCCTTACGACTTGCACAATCCGACACCCCCGCCGTCCTATTCCACATACCCAGCCCCAGCTCTCGCACCGCAGCACCAACAGCCGCCGCCGCCAGTCTACCCCCGACCAGGTGGATACCAGCAGCAGACTGGATATCTGGGTGCACCGATCCAGCCGATCAGGAGTCACTCGCAGCCCCCTCGCGTTGCGTTCGCAGACGATTACGACAGCGACTCCACCTTCCGCTCCGGCTCCTCCGACAGCGATTCACCTCGCCGACGCCACCGTCACCGCAAGCACAGCCACTCGCACTCGCACTCGCACCACCATCGCTCAAGCTCCGACTCCCCAGACCGTGGCTACGACTCCGACCGCCCTTCCCGCTCCCACCACCACCACCACCATCACCATCACCATCGAGAAACCGCCACCCAAAAGAAAGAACGCAAGAGCCGCGATACATTCCTCGGCGCCGGTGCCGGAGGCTTGATCGGCGACGCCATTTTTCCCGGTCTGGGGACCGTCGGCGGCCTGCTCTTGGGCGGATATGGGGGACGTAAGCACGCAGAGAAGCGGGCGAGGAGTCGCAGTGAGGCGGGAGAGGGGGTGGTGGGCAGGAAGGACAGGGAGGAGGATTGGGCTAGGGATGGTCATTGGCATCGGTCGAGGGGAGGGAGGGGAGACGGCTGGGATCCGGAGAGTGCTACGTTCAAGATGGGAAGTACTGTGCGGTAGAGTTGGTTTGTTGGCGGTTGTAGAGCAAGGGGGGCGAGTTGCACGACGGTGTGAGGTAGATGATGAGAAGCCGATTCAATTGGATTTCATTTGAACACCTCTCTATTTTTTTTTCGTATTTGGGGATTGTAGTTGGACCTTTGTAATTTTATTTTTTTACGTGTACGTTTTAACCGGTGGAATTACTTGTTTCATGAAACTACCACTCTTTTACACCCTGATGTTCCTCCCCCCTCCTGCACGCTTTTTATCCCGCCACATATATTTTTGAGGGATCGGGGGACTGCAGTTCCGGGGTGGCAATACGTACTTGATCCTACCCCGTATATGTCACTACCATCGATGACTGAATGGTGGACACTGTTGGCAAGAATACCAGGTTTTCTGTGACGTGGCTATCGTTGTCCAGCTCACTGAAGCGTGAAGAACGGCGGCACAAGCTTTCTATATCCAATACATTGTGATGGCTCTCCATTTGTCGTTGGTGAATATCACACTACGACTCCATTGCGCCAGCAGATAAACATCACAACAGGCTATAAGTAGTAGTTCCGCTTTCAAAGCGTGGCATTTCAATCTACCTCTTCTTGCTGAAACAAACAACAATCGTACACTACAACAATCTTCTTAACCCTACGTTGCTCGAACAAACCCAAAGACATCTTCGACAGAAAACCGCCGTCATGCCAACACTAAAGTCCAGCCGTGCTCCTATTAAGCATGATTCTAATCATGGAGGCGTTCAACATCGGGTAGAGTGTATATCCGATGTTGTTGAGAGCTCCCCAGTCGATCACGTCTCTATTTCAAACAAAGAGAAGAGGCGTAGAGAGAAACGAGCGTTTGCGCGAGGAAGAGCAGAAGAGGAAAAAGCAAGGCAAACG
This sequence comes from Corynespora olivacea, assembly GCA_019202945.1. NCBI lineage: Eukaryota > Fungi > Ascomycota > Dothideomycetes > Pleosporales > Corynesporascaceae > Corynespora > Corynespora olivacea. The sequence continues at coordinate 62,234 of JAGQEM010000066.1, forward strand.
AGGCAGACAACGTCACAACAAAAGCACACCAATGTCCAGAGAGAGAACCTGCCGGGTATTCCCAGACGTTCGGACATTCTGTCAGCTAACCTGCCTTCTGTCGACACCCCCCGAATTGGAGGAACCAGTGTGAACGACCGCACAACGGGAAGAGTGCTGCAAGCCCTGGAAAACGCTATGGAGGCACATGGTGGCAGCTACGATCTATATCGATACACAAATTCTTATCCCACGGCCAGTGATTCTCCGCAACAACCTGACATGTCATATTCTTCTTCTGCTTCTTTTTCTTCACCGGCTCGCCGGCTAGCTACTCCGGCTCAAGAGTCGGTCATCGGAAGTGCGGCAAAGATTTTCTGGGAGACACGACAAGGGCTTACCAAACAATCCACCCTAAAGCTTCCCGAGCTGCGCACGTTGGAGAATGACTTTGGTGATATCTCCCTTCCGGATACACCGACAACGGAGATCGAGGATCCCGTGAACGCTGAGCCTCATCTCAACCAGAGCGTGAGCGTCAGGTCGGATACGAGTTGGGTGACGATTGGTGCAAAGGACGCACAGTCAGGGGATGGGGATCAGATAAAAAATGGATTCCTTGTTATTGACAAAGATTTGCCCTCTTTACGCAATGGTGAGGGTCGTTGGTGGAGGTGGGGCAGTTGAGAATGGTTGGAGTGATACCCAAGGTAGCTCCAACTGTGACGACAGAGAATGGTGATTCGTATGTATGGTCTAGCTGATCCAATTGAACATCCAATATGAAATCTGGAGCTGTGTAATTGATTGGTGTTGAAGATATTTTGTTTGAATTGGGGTCGTGTGGGGGGCTTAGTCGAAGAGAGCTCTCCATGATATCGAGTCTTAAGAAGTGAAGCACAGTCCACACGAACTTCCATCATAAAATCATACCGCACCTATCTTTGGAAAGCTTTGAATTAAATTCTGTGAGATAGATCTAGAGGATCATGAAGTTGTAAACGTAGTATTAGGAATCTACTCACCATTGAAATAGAATACGCAATCAAGGTTTAGCTATTACATGCAGAGCCTAATATTCAGTAACTAATACTGAAAAGCTAAGACTAGCTTGTGGGCTACATATAACACACCACTGCGTCAGTCATCTTGAAAGATTATAAAAGGGAGATAGAAAGAGGCAATTCAGAGAGAGTTAGAGTGTTTAAAGGTACCTTTCTAGCTCTTTAATACGCAGGGAAATTATACTGTATTTTTAAAGCGCCGGGCTTATGACTGTAGAAGAAGGAAATGAGCTAGGAAATATATGTTTAGGTAATCTACATAATAGATTACTATTGTGGTATAAATACTCTAAGAGTGATGGAAAGAAGATTGACCCGCAATCGGATAGATAAAAGTAATCGAGAGGAAAAACATAGTGAAGCTACAAGCTGTGATGATATGGACGAAGATAGCCGAAATGAAGATTGTTCTGTATCTCGAATCCGAAGTTGACGAGGAGGATGAATGCGACGTTGAGATGAACTTGAAAGGTGATCAAACTAACAGCAAGATGTTCAATTCTATGATCATCCAGAGTGTTGGTGAACTTATAACTGCACTTGAATCCTTTGTGCAGTTCCAGGGCATTTCTGTGCGGAACAGAGATGCCATGTCCGAGGAAGACGTGAACAGTGAGATTGGAACTGATATGGAGATCCAGAATGATAATGATTCTGACGAGAGTGATGAACACGAGAATGATATTGAAGAGAACGGACCTAAAAAGGACGTCTCAGACCATGAAAATACCTTCAACGACTCCGCCTCCGATTGCAATATCACCGAAGCCCGTAGTAACATCCAAAAACGCCGTTCCCAAAAACATCTCACACACAAACTCAACACAGAAGCCGCACCTTTTCAAAGTCCCGAATCCCCAAGTATGAAGCCCACACCGGACATCGAGGACGCACATGAGTCAGACTCCGAGAACGACTGCGGAGCAAATTACGACGCAGAATACGACTTAGAAGAGACACACAAGTCCTGCTATGGTATACATGGCAATGTATCTTCCCACCAAGAACTCCCAGCCCAGTCTACATACCCTAGATTCACATGGAGAGGCGCACCCGCACTACCGATGAGCGAAGCAGATCACACAGCAAATGACCTCCTCGATGCTATTACTTTCGAGCCTAGTTTCCCGGATCTCATGATGGAGGGTCGGTACGATGAGAATTTGGACCTCGAAGAACAAAGTCCCAACCTTGGAAGTCGGAGTGGGTCGACTTTGCCATTCTTGGAGGGACTTTATGATTCAAACACTGGGTCATCGCGTACTCAGGTGATGAAGTAAATGGTGGGAAATGAAGAGGAGACGCTGGAGATGGGTGGAAATGAGGCGAAGAAGGCAGGGTTGTAAAGAAGAAGATGGAGGAAAACGAGATTTCTTATAAGTCTGCAGATGTTGCATGACGAGGAAGGTCTTGCTCATTGGACGATTTGCATATATTTTAAACATTGTGGTGGATGATGATAATATACCGGCGAAATTTATAGTGGCTTGTAGCGTATCCCTGACAATGTAGTTCCAATTCCAATCTGTACGAAACTTCCCCACCGCATCAACCACACAGTCCCGAGCGAACAATGGCAAAGACTAACTATACACCGACATTCAATACACGACTATACCACCAGCAAGTGATTGTTATATTGAATACGTATCAATCTGCCACATCTTCCTTCATCAATCCCTCACAAATCTACAAACCCACCAACGCTCTTCACAAGCCAAACGAACCCACATACGTCATGCACACTCCAACTCACCCAACAACGCTATACTACCCCATCCAAGAACGCCAACGAACACAAAGACCATCTCTCACCTCCAAGTTCCACCGTATCCCCTCGACCCACCACTGCAACCCCACGAAAAGGAATAACAGTGAAACTTTCAGACACAACCTTAGCGTTCACACTGGAAGACGTAGATGAGATACAACGCTAGCGTGAACTGGAGAGCAATAGAAGAAGCGGCGTCTACGGACAACATCCGCAAGAGAGCACAAGTGTAGAGTGTATGTGCTGTTATCCATGGACGGAGGTTGAGCGGCAGAAGGCATTGACGAGTGTGGGTGACGAACGCATTTTCGACCTGAGGAACGACGAGAGGGATCCCTGTTTGTTTGCTGGGATGTCCATGGGCAACATCGCTGTGGTTGTTGAGCGCGGGACGGGCGGGACTTTTGTGTCTGATGAGTGGTGGCGGGTGTATTTGGTGATCATGGACAAGAGGAACGAGCCGCACCATGAGAGGCATGGATCGACTGGGGCTGATCGCAAGAAGAACTGCGCTGTGGAGATGGAACCATAGCCGAATATGGCATTGTTTGGGATGGAGGACGATACAATGAGGGAGGTATCGAGCGTAATCTTGATGGACGAGGGGGGACAATGGTTTGAATAGATGCTTTGTCGGCGATACTATCACTGAAGGACGATGAAGAACAGTGAAGATGGGTGAAATGACGTACAAGTAGCCGTTTGCACTGGACAGATATTCAGCGCTGTCTCTTTAGCGTTCCTTACACAAACGCAGACATAGACCGCTAAAGGTAGAGCAATCACGCAACTCAGCCTTTAATACCATACCTCACCTCTCAAGCGTGGGCTGTATCCTGCACACTTACCTCACACCGTGACTGTAAGGTTGTTATCTCCAAAAAGAATAACTTGACAAGGCTCTCAAAAGAAAAGGAGATCCACTTCGAAACATGGCGTACCGCCGTATTGCATACCCCCCCGATTCGATCATTTTCGACGGCAATGGCCGGCTGATAGGCGACCTTCCAGGCAGGCACTCTTTCATCAAGCCGGAGATGATGCGCTCGATGATCGAGGGAGAACTCGACTCTCGTCTATATATAACTCCGCAACGCCGGGTGCCGCGCTACGCTAATGCTCTGCCACAGAACATATGGAATGGACCATGCCTGATAGACTATGAGCATTGGGAAAACGAGTATCGGAAGTTGAGGGAGCGAGGTAAGGTCAGGTCAAGACTCTTGCAATGCTCTGAAAGGACTAAACTACAAGGCACATGACTATTCCGAGCCGGCTGATGGTAGTGTAGGTGTAGTGCTGCCGCTCGACTACATGTTCGAACCCGACCGCGAGGAGGGCATGTCGGGAGAGAGTGTTCGGAGCAAGGGGACAGGCGTCCAAGGAATTGGGTATGGCAATATTGGGAATACGAACAGTGAGCCGCTTCAGGGAGGCGGCGAGAGGTTGAAAAGTCGCCCAGAGGATTCTGAAGAGCACGGGACGATCCCGTTACCTGGTATTTGGAATCTCATGCAAGGCTTCGTAAAGAAGGTGGCGTTTCTTTTGCAATACGAAGTGGATCGTGGCGCGTATACCCAGCCGTAATTGTTGGGTAGGGGGCCGTCTTGGCGTAAATCCTTGATAGGGAAGGAATTACAAATAGGCTTTCAAATTCAATGAACGTTTTGGTTGTTCAGGCGACGAATAGCCTCTCTCATGTTCGCTTCCATGCACACGATCCCCGGTGTTGAGAACCGCAAGTTAAAGGGTTGGTTGGCGCCATGGAAGCTAACGTTCGCGCTAATGCGGTTACAAGCCAACACAGCAACGATGAACGACGGCGACATAACGGCGAGAAAAGCAAGTAAGTCACGGGGATGGAAGCATTGCTTGTGTGTTTGAGACAGTGTTGTGGTACGAAGAACACGAGCTGAGTATTGTGGCGAGAGGAGAGCAACGCCTGGTTGGGAGGCATTGGCTATATGTATGATTATAGAACGTGGGCTAGTCTCACTCCGGGAATCGACCTGTGACGCCTCCTTTCCAAGTCAACTCTTATCAAACGGAAAAACCCATTGATTAGGTTTGTTTCTTTAAGGTTCTGGACTTACCAAGGGGGCCTGCAGTGTCTCAGACACACGTTGCTTCTGCATCGATTGCTGCATTATGCAAAGGGGTGCGTAATAAGGCCCAAGCAAGCGGTTTGCAGGGATATTCCGATCGATTCCCCCGCATCACCAAGAGCGTCAGCTTTCGACCAAGGTGATGCAACAGGTGGCGGCCGATGCCATTGATGGTCTCGAGTCTTCGGCTCACAATGTCTTATATAGTGGTCGTTCCGTATGTTCGTTCGAGTACCATTTTTGCTCTTTACTCGCCATGCCAAAGACGAAAGAAAACAACAAAGGTGGGAAATGCCCAGCTTACCACCAACTTACCAACACTGACTCGGTACAGTCGCGGAAGCTTCCAATGCAGCTCAGCCTTCTCAGCCTCGTCCACGTCGACGAGCTCGCAAGCGTGATGGCCCGCCGCAGTTTCAATTTCTCACTGCGACGGACCCGTCTCAATTCAAAGATGAGACTGCGAAGAGAAACGTGCGGTCGCAAGCCATGATTCAGTACCGCTACAAATCCTCAGAAGAGAAACGAAAGAGCAAGGAAGCAGTCCAGCCTCGCCGGGTAGAGAAGGTGCCTGCCAATGCGGCCAAACTGGTGGAGCCCGTTGTACAGAACGACAGGCCGTGGCCAGCGCCGGAAGCGCCAGAAGCCTACGATCCATGGATAGATGAATTTCCACTGTATAGCTCAACGTCCGAGGCGTGGGCAAGGACGAATGGCGACCAGACGTTGCCCTCCCAGCCCTGGCACCCATACACGGTGGCAACGCTCCCGTTCCGGTCTTCACGACAATACACGTCCCGTCAAGTGGTGCCCTTGAACGCCGCTGCCGAGCGCGTCCTGATTTACGAGGACACGGACGCACACGAAAAAGAAATGTTCCGCATTGCCCTGGAGAAACTTGGCTCGCCTCGTGCTTATGGCAATGGTGTGGACCCCTTCCTGGTGATGCCCAAGTTCGCGAGCCGGGAGCTGGACTCGTTCCGGCTTGTCAGGACGTGCAACCGCACCTTTTCCTCCGCCTCCACTCTGGTGAAATGGCTTCCGGCGATGCTTTCGCACCCGCATATCCTTCTCAGCTCCACCATCGTGGCTTCCACCTGGATGGACATGCACGCTGGCGTCTCAGGCGAGAGCAGACGCACGAGCGTCATCAAGGGCGAGATTCTATCCTGGATCAAGGACCGGCTCGCCAACAATGCCACCCTGAATGAGGATTCGACTTTGATCGTCATCATCCACATGCTGGCAGGAGAGATGTGGAGCTGCAACGAGCAGACCATGCGCACCCACGAACAGGGCGTTGCCAGGCTCATCCACCACCGCGGCGGCATGGACTGTCTCGGTGGCTACGGTACGGTCGCGCAAACATTGGCGTCGTAAGTGTTTTTTTCCCCGTATCACGGTTTCCACCCCACTCATATTGGTAGGGTCTGCTACCACAGCAACTTAATCTGTGAAGCCACTCCGCTTCCCATATTCGCGCAGTGGGACCCACCGCCGATTCCAATGGATGGGTGTTCAGCTTTGCCTGAGTCGCCACTGTTCTGCCCAGGACCTCAACTATTCCCCATGGGCAGAGATCCGGCTTGCATGGAACACACCTACGAGCTCCTTTGCGACATGCGGAAATTGACCGATCTCTTCATTGCATACAACGCCGGCTTCAGTACGGTATTGGACTTGGAAGCTGGTTCCGAAGCTGTGAACCACCCCATCACAACTCCCGAGTACGATAGCGAGGTCGCTGTGATCTGTACAAAGCTAGCCTCGCTACCCTCCGCTTCCACGCCAGGCCTGCCTACCACATGCGACTGGGTGTACGAGGCAATTCGCATCACCGCCATTATATACACATCGGCCATTATCATGCGGGTTCCGTTTTCCGAGGCAGCCGACCCAGCGCGGAACATAATTCTCCTTGATCCGAGATCTGCATCGCACGCTGAGATGTACACCAAACGCCTCACCCAGTCCCTGTATGAGGTCATCGAATTCACAAACATCGGCGACATCTGGAAGAACATGTCAGGCGTCTTCTACTGGGTGACGGCCGTCGGCGCCGCGGCAGCCCGCACACCCGTCACGACAAACACGTACTCACGGCCGGTGTTCCAAGGCGAAGCATACACCACCTGGATCCGGCGATGCCTGATGATGTTCGCAACACGTGCGATGATCATCCTTGTTTTCCAGCATCCAATCCCGATCAATCTCGCGCAGAAGAGGCTTCTGAAAGTCCAGGAGCTGATTGGCGGCGGGGGGTCTCGCTAGGTGGTCTCGCAAGCTTGGTCACGATGTTGCGGAGATGGGGCTTGCTGTGATTATCGAGCGAAAAGTCTGTTCGGAGGTACCGGGACCGACATTCTTCGTCGCACGTGGTGCCATCTGCTGCAGCGTGCACCATCGGTATGCAATACAACATCTAGCGGAATCGCACATGGGGTCAGCCTGAATGCCAGTTTACTGTACTGCTAGGGCAGAAGGCTGGAGTGGGCACCTTTCACTTTCACGTCGAACATTCGGCCGAACATATCCCGATGATTGACACTGCTATATCTTCATCCCGCCAGCGTATAGTCTTTGATGTGCGGAGAACATGGTACTTTGCATCATTATAGGTATCTAGGAGCCAGGCATCCGGCAACATCGTTGTGCGCATTTGCATTTGCATTAGCACTAGTCGGGGTGGATGACCCTTATTCCAACGACGACGGACGCCGCGGAAACTTGCTTAGATACTATGTACATGTGCGCCATCACGGTCCAGAATCCAGAGGTTGGCAGCGGAACAGGCAGACAAAGGGTGGCAGCGGAACAGGCAGACAAAGGGTCCGAAGCAATTTCAAAGACGCGCGGTGGCCGAGCGCTGAAAGCGTCAACGCTCGCCCGCAATACTAGCCACGTTGTATTAGAGGCTCGAGCCTACATGGTAGAACTAGGAGAACACGTCCTTCTTGTCTGTGCTGCTTTGTTGTGGGCGTCGTTTGGTACCGGTTGCTACTTCACTGCTCTCCGCCTGCTGTCCGTCCGACAAGCACCACCGTCTTCGGAACACCCGCCCACGCTCGTTACTTTGCCAACTTCCCGCTGATCATCTCACGTCATGGCCCGAATCGACGGCAACCATTTCGCGCAGGACGCATTGTGAGCTTGAGGCCTGTCGCGCCCGTTTTCTCGCGGGGGTCCCATCTTCCTTGCACTCCGAGTGGCTCCCGGTGCAGGCCTACCCTGGACCACTCTCTCGACCACACCAAGTTTTCAGTATCTATAATAAAGTCAACGTCCCTTCACGAGGCGGAAAAGGAGACATCATCGCAGCCAGTATCGTCCTCAGCCTCCTCTTCTTCTCCATCATGGTCCTCGTCGCCCGCTTTCTCTTTCACCGTGCTGGAAAGGACCAATCAGACGGCCGCAGCGACTACTCTGCCGACCCGATCCAGCACCAAACCGCCTCCCTTTCCAAGGACCGAACGTGGATGCGATTGTTTGTCCCCAAACAACGTCGACAACAATCACAACAACATCAACAACAACAAAAACAACAACAGCAACGCGGCGACCGGGTGCCAGCGTTATCGGGCCTCATTAAGGCTGGGGACGAGGGCGTATACACCTCCGCATTGTTCAACAACTTGCATGGACATCCCGGCGACCTACCGCTCGAATTCGTCTACGATGCATTTGCGCACGAATTGAGGAGCCGACCGTCGGCGGAGCGGTCGAGGTACCCCTCGGATTTTTCAAGGCTCCTTTCATCCAAGCGCGCGCGCAGGACGCAGTCGCTCAGGGAGACGAGGGATGGGCGACCGGAATTGACCCCCAAGGCGCCACGCGCGTCACTGGACCTGGCCGAAATCGGATTGAGTCGTTCAAAGTCGAAGAAGACGTCACCGGTCCTGCTCTCTGGTTCGAATCTCCTGGCCACGGAATCCGGCAGCGCTTCGACGCACGGCTTGTGGGCTCAGGAGGTGCTGCATGTACGGCACGTGCAGGGACGCACCGGGTTGGTGGTCACGGAGAAGGAACTTGCGGCATTGTCCATCATCTTGGGATCCGCGATTGCACCTAGCGATACGACGGACAGCGAGAAGGGTGGGAAGCTCCACGCCTTCGACAAAGGCGCGTTCGGCATCTCGATATCCAGCCGCAAAACAAGCAACAACACCTATCAGATATCGCTGACCCAACACAAACGCAAAATCACCCAACTCCCCGCCAAAGGATCCAGCTACTCGACCCTCTACGCAAAGCACCTCGCATGCGGCTCCCTCCCCTTCTCCTCGGACAGCAAAACGGTAAAAGCGATCGTGATCACAAACGACACACTTGCGGCCCTCCAAGCAGGAACCCACCTCGACCTACACACCACACCCACCCCCCACACCCCCTCCTCAACCTTCCTCGCCACCCTCCCACATTCCAAACCCCCCACCTTCCACACCCTCACCCCCACCTCGTCCCCCTCTCCCAGCCCCAGCCCCAGCCCCACCGCCCTCATAAACGCCATAGCGGACCTCCCCTTCACAGGCGGCCTCACCCCCCTCACCACTCCCCCCCTCCTCCAAACAATCCACCTCGTCACCACCGGCGGCCTCGTCCCCGGCCGCCTCCTCCAACGCCTCGAAGCCCTCGTCGACAAGGTCCACCACCACGCCCCCCACCTATCCCTCTTCGGCCCCCTCCTCTCCCCCGCCCACACCTCCCTCCTCTTCCGCGAGCGCGACCGCCTCGGCCGAATCGCCACGGGCGCCCCCAACGACGAGGCCCTCGCGGACAAAACGGCGCGCACGCAGCGCTACGTCACGTTGCTCGAGCGCCTCATGTTCCTCGTGCCCGCGGGCGAGGGCGTGGACGTCCGGCAGGCGGTCCGGGACGCGACGAGAACCGAGATCCAGCGGTCCTTCGCGGACGCCCTCGCCGCCTCCCGCGGCGACGAGGTCCACGGATTCGGCATCGGGAAACGCGGCTTCACGCTCTCTCGACGCGGAACCCGGCGCTCGAAGCGGGAGAGCGCGTCGTCTATACGCGTCGTGTCCTCCTCATCCTACTCTTCGTCGGCGTCGGCGTTGTCGTCGCCCCAACCTGTCTCGCCTACCTCGTCCACCGCGAGCTCCTCGGCGCTTCCTCCTCCTCCGCCGACGCAGACGCATAGACGTGCACTTTCCAGCCCCCGTCCCTCGTCCACGTTCCCCGTGTACAACCTGGGCAGCCAGATCGAGCGCGTGCTAAAGGGCAGCTTGCCCTTGGACGTCGAGACCGTGGCGTTGGTGGCGAGGCTCGTTATTGTCGCGTGGACGCTGAGTGTGGGGGTTGTGGCCTGGGGCGAGGGGGAGGCGGGCGGTGAGGACGAGGAGGCTATGTTTCGGGTTCCTGTAGTTGGGGCTGGGGAGACGGAGATGGTGTTGGTTTGAAGGTAGATTGGCCGGTTTGTTTGGGGGTCTGCATTGGATGGGCGGAGATGTTTGATAGCGTGATGGTGTACATATATCCTGGGTTGGAGTTGGAATTCGGGTTGTTTGCTTGTTTGTCTGTTTCGGCGTGGTGAGGCTGATTAGTTGGCTGGCTGGTTGGTTGGGATTGAGATACCATTAACTCACTTCATCCTATCAAGTTGTACATATCATATCACATCGCATAGGGCTGGAATTCGTTCTCCACAGTCGTTGCAAAATCGCGTTCGAGTCTGTAATTCCATCCTCGCAAGGAAAGAACGACGAAAAGACAGAGCTATTATACATATATGTACGCTAAGAAGCGAAAAGAGGCATAGATCCCGCATCGATTCATAAAAGGCCTCTCTGGAGCCGGTCCACTCGAATCCAACCAAAACGCCGCCGAACCCCCATACCAGAACCATGCACCATCTCACTCCGCACCCATAACCTCCAAACCCTTGCAAACACCCGTCCACCCCACCTCCAGGCTCTCCCACACCCTCCGAACCTGGTCCTCCTCCAAGCCATCTCGCTTTCGCTCGCTCCGCTCCACCGCATCGCCCGTGCCATCGGCCACGTTGATTCCCAGACTCCGATCGCGACTTCTGCTCCGCTTATGCGCAACGCGATCGAGAACGGAATTCGTCTTAAGGCCTTTACCGTCGAGCTCGCCTTTGACTTCCCAGCCACGGCGGACGGGGCCGGAGAGGGCTGCGGGCGTGATGTACGTAGAGTCGAGGAGAGAGTGCCAGCGCGAGAGGTACAAGCCGGGGCCGTGGTTCGTTCCGTGCGTGGGGCTGTTGGGGGGCTTTTGTGTGGTCGAAGGTGGGCCGGCTGATGACATTATGCCGTCGAGGCGGGCGAAGGAAGTTTGGTGCAGGTTTTGGAGGTGGGTTTCGTGGTGGTCGAGGAGTTTCTTGAGGTCGTCCTGTGTCTCCTGCGGGAGGGTGGACAAGAGGGATTGCAGAGGGGCCGTCATGTTTCCGGCGCCGCCTTCGCCGCGCTCTTCGGCGGCCTTGGCGGCTTCGTTGACGCGGAATTCTTCGAGTACGGAAGCGGCGTAGGTGCGGTATTCGTTTGCAAGGTCCGGGGCATTTTTGCAGACCTGGTGGAGGAATTTGTGGGACGAGGGCATGTGGGTCCGGAGGAGCTTGACGTAGTCTTCTACCGTCGGGACTTGTATATTGGCTGGCGGGTCCGTTATACTAGCCGGTGTGCCCTCGTCCGCATTCGGCGAGGCACTGCGACTGTTGGATCTTGAGCCCATCCGGCTGCCACTCCCGTTGGCTTTCTTGGGTTTTGAGACCTTGATGAGGTCTGTGAGGAAGTTCTGGGCGTCGGTGACGGTGTCCGAGAGATCGACGGCCTTGTGGACGGAGCGAATGACAGGGTCGAAGGCGGACACGAGGTCTTTCATGGCAGACGTGAGGACGTCGGGCTGCATCTTGCAGAGGATCTTTGTGATTTCTTCACGGTCGCGGATCGAGAGGTAGTTGCTGTAGTATCCCATGGCCACAGCGTGCTGGTCCTTCGTCAAGGACTCTGTTTCGACGGGCGGGGTCGAGGTCTCGAGGATGACGGCGATGATGGATTTCGAGTCTGTCATTGAGATGCTGCGGGCGGCGTCGTGCCGGTCCCTCGAAGCATAGACGTGGGCCTTGATGGCCTTGAAGACTTCCTTCTTCGGCGCCTCCCTGCAGGACTCGAGCTTGTTTGCCTTTTTCTGGAACTCGGCCGTGTCCCAGGCTGCCACGGTCGATATGATCTGCTGCAGCAGGTTCATGCCGTCGTTTGTGTTGTTCGTCAGGCCGATGTAGTTTGTGAGGGCGGTGACGGATATCTTTGTCAGGATCAACCTCACCATGCCGTGGATCATGGTGGCGGCATTCCCAACCCGCAGCGTCTGCCTCGCCATCGTGTACGGAATCAGGCGGTGGACGTTCTCGAGGAGCCGCAGGAGGTACTGGCCGTCGGGCGACATGATGAAGATGTGGTGCAGGAAAGACGCGAGGCTGTTTGCGTCAACGATGTGATGATATCGTGCCCACGGGGGCCGCCGTGCTGTACTCACTTGAGCAAGATGTACTCGTGGGCGGCCTGGACCAGGCTCGAATGGTCTTGCAGCTTGTCCGACACGGCGACGCCCTCAAACAGCTCGTCCAGCAGATTCCCATAGACGAGCTGCCTCATGCCGTCGTCCCATGCCATCAATATCTCGGCAGCCTTCGCCCGGTCGTACTCCTTCGCCACATCGTCCCCCTTCCCGACCGGATAGCCTCCCAGCATGCCCCGCACCACATACTCCAGCAGGCTGCTTATGGCCGTCGCGAGCGCCTTGCGCGACCCTATGGCGCCCTTGTCGTAGCTCTCGCTGAGTTCGGCCTCGCCCAGCTTCGCAACCAGCGCGCGCACCTTGTCCTGCCAGAAGGCGGTGCTCAGGTTCTTGACGCCGGGCAGCGGCAGCACAAACTTGTTCAGCATGCTCTGCAGCAGCGGCGACCCGGTCTGGGCGCCGTCGGCCTTTGCAAACGGGAAGCCATAGCGGTCGATGGCGGCCGGGTACTTGAAAGCCTCGATTTCGGAATACAGCTGGTGGTGGATCAGGATGTCGAAGAGGGCGTGGGTTTGGGGGGCCGACATGGTGCTGTGGGCATGGCTCGATGTATGTGTAGCCTATCAATTATATCACCTTTTCTTTGAGGGGGGGGTCTTATGCGTAAATTCACCCAAGATGATTCTACCAGGGAATAAATGCGTAGATGGCGACAGGACGTCATTGTGTGGCTTCCGTGGCTTGCCGGGGTTGCCGATGTGTGGCGAGAGAGGTGTGGCTGACGGCTGTGGCGGAAACATGTGGCTGAACCGTGACCTCGCTACTCATGCGCTTCTTATTCGTTGAGATACACTTTCAACTTATCTAGGCAATTGGTTGATCGAGGCCGAAAGATCCACGTGATTCCTGCATCACCGATTCTTACTCGTAGAGCTTCCTCTGCACCCTTTGCCACGCATCCTTCAAAGACAGACTTGGCCCCTTTCTCTCCGCTCCAGCACTGCGAAGAAGGTCTTCAAGGCTGGGGCTGGGATCCGTGTAGATGCGCGGGACTGGGGGATCATCGGGACCTGAATTCCACCGTGGCAGGCTGCTTCTCCTTCCCCAAGAGTTCGATGAGCTGGCGTTGGGTACAGCATGCCCATCTCCCCCTGTCCGCGCCAGCACCGTCTCCGCATCGCCCGTCAAGAAGTCAACCGCATCCATCCCCAGGCCGACCCTCCCTACCCCATGCCGCCTATTCACACGCCAATCCCTATCCCAATCAAGATCAACTCCCGCCTTCCTCGTCTGATTCTCCTTCCTCGCCTTCACCAACCCATTGTCAGCCTCTCCGTCAACATTCCTTCCCCCATTCTCACGATCCCTCCTCCTCCTCTCCATAAACATCCCCTTCGTCTCCCCCCTATACGTCTTTCTCGCCACCTCCTCCATAACAGCCTCCCTCAACCCCTCATACCCCCTCGCCCCAATCACCACCAAAATCTCTTCATCCACCACCCCCACCTCCCTCCTCCCCATCCCATCAAACAACACCCAACAAACAAGCCCATCCCCAATCGCCGTCCCCCTCCACCTCCGCCGCTGCCCATGCCACACTGCCTCCACATCATCCGCCGTCAATCGCACCTCATACGCAATCCTCCTCCCCACCACGCCCTCAATCCTCGCCGCATCCGCGCCCAGATTAAATACCCGACACGCCTGCACCAACTGCAGACACACCGCCAGAGAGGATGGCGCGGCTAACTCGTACACCGGACTCAACATCGGGAGTCCCACGCTCCGTTTCATGTACCTCAGCACCCTCTGCACCGCCGCCTTCGCTGCCTTGCGCTCTGGGATCACGAGCTTGGTGGTGTACTCGGCGTCACCGCCGTACTTGCTCACTAAATCGCGTACGCCCTGCTCGCCGCAGTAGTGCAGGAGAAGGCTTTCTGGGATGCCGGTTACGTAGGGCGTGGCATCGCGGATGCGCGATTGGATGCTGAAGCGGCAGGTTTGTTTTGCCTGGAGCGCGTGTTGGGGGGGCTTGGGGTTGCCGGTGTGGGTTAGGTGGAATAAGGTTGGTGTGTGCTGCCAGGAGGCGATGGGGGTGGGGTTGTGGCGGCGGTGGGGGCGCGGGTGGAAGGATGCAGGGCTGTGAATACCAAGGGCGGTTTTAGGGCGCGTGGGTTGGGGAGCGTAGGTTTGGAGCGGTCTGCGTCTGAGGATGGGGGTGGGAGTGGGTGAGTTGGCTGAGCGTACTGGCACCGGAGACGTTGGCCGTAATTCTTGCAAACGTATCCCAGGCACGGCATACCGTACAGCTCCTTCCCGAAGCGCATCCTTCTCCCCTGCGATCTGCTCTTCTTGTTTATCAAGTCGACGCACTGCCCAGTCAGCTGCAGTAGAAATCGTGCAGTGAGCTCTCACTTGCTGTATCATAACTACCCTCGCAGAAAGTAAAACTGGACATTCTTCATCTAGGCTGATGAATATGGGACTTTCATCATCCGTATCACCATCTTGACTACCATCTTCAGCACCACCACCACCACCACCACCGTCGTTGTCGTCGCTCTCATCGTCTTCGCTCTTAACATCCCGACATCCTTCGTTCGCCCTAGCTCTTTCATCGAGCGTGGGGGATCGAATGATATGCGACATCTCCCCCTCACTCGAGAACCCTGCCCCTTTGTTTCGCGACACAGGCGCGATTGTAGTGTTTTTTATTCCGCGAGAGGTTGGCATGCTTGGGATGACGGGAGGGATTCCATGTTCGTCATTACCGTCACGGTCATGTGTACCCGCGATTCCAACATCGCCTCCCGCACCTACACCGGCTGCATCCGTCCTGCCTAGGTGCGAATCCAGAGTATCTCGCTGCCTGAACCGTTGTGCGTGTTCCGGTGTGTCTTGTCGTACGTTTCCGCTCGCTGAACCCTGTGATCTCGGGGTCGGGACGTCGACGCCATGGTTCGTCGGTGCTGCCGGAGCTGTTGCGGGAGCGAGAGCTGGGGGTGATATTGGTGTTAAGGTTGAGGTTGAGGTTGGGATTGGGCGGCGTTTAGTTACACCGTGATACCGCCTCGGTTCTACTTTTGTTCCTGTGGCGTCGGGGTGTGTAGGAAGTGTTGATTGGATTTTGGGGGACATTATGGCGTGGGGTAGAAGCGGGGGCTTTTGTGCTGGAGGACGGGGGAAGGTGGGTTGTGTAGGGGTTTGTTTGTTGCGTGGGTGGAGAGTCTGTAGGCTAGGGCTGTAGGGAGTGATGACGGTGGTGCTGATGTGTATACGACTTTGTGAATGGAAAGGTTGAATAGAGTGAAGGTGGTGCTGATGTGATTATCTGGCTGTTGAGATTGTTGGTGATGTGAGTTGGTGATGTGGCGTCATTGAATCTGAGAAGACAGAGAGAGAAACATACACACGCACAGAGAGAGAGAGACGTTTGATTCTAGCATGAACACCGGTTCGGCAAGTTTTAATTGACATGGCACTTAGTGAGAGAAGATAGTCTGTATTGCCCGTGTTGTGGATGGGTGAGCTGAAAGACGTAAAGGTGGTATGTGGACTATCAGTTATTTCGGCAGCGTAATGAGGACTGTTTGGAGAGGATCTCACATTCGTATTGTGATGGAACTGTCGCGATGCAATATAGGAACGCGTGGTTTGTTCATACGCAGCACATATGTCCTGAATCACCGCATGTATCTGCCCGGCGCCAGTTCGGTCACGTGTCCAAGTTTGTCACGTGTCTGAGGTGGATAGCCAGCAGGAGCAGTTGCTGAAAACACCGCGATAAGCTCGAAAAGATTACTTTTCCAAAACATGTCCGCGACGACTGTCGTACGTGCAATATCCAGGTAAAGTTGGTGCCGAAGAAAGGCTTTCCTATTACCAAAGCTGCCCCATCCACTGCTTCTTCCGTGAAAATCTTCGAGCAAGGATTGGAGATATGGGCATGCTCACAGCTGAAGCTCCGAGGAAAATACGATAGGTGTTGCTTCCTGCCTTGGAGGCTGCTCATTCCGTAGAGGTAGCTTTGCTTGGTAGGCGCAACTTTAGCTGTCGTTCGATACCACAACATAGCTCTCGCAGCTGCCGCCCACCGATTCAACCTCCAACATCAGCTCTGGCCATTACAGCCGTAATAAATCCCATCGCATATCAAGCATCCATTCACACATCACCATCACAAACACCCGCTTGACCCTGCTCAGCACCGCTATCGCTACGCCCACCTTACAAGTCACAGCTTCACAGACGGTATGAATATCATGTGCAGTGCCTGACCTTACTAGATCAAAACTTGCGAAAGCCTTGCCAGACTCCTGACACAGAACAGTGCATCATCGATCATGTCCAGCCCTACCCCCAACCCTCCGAAGCTCTCCGATACGAGCAATTCTTTAAGCATTCATGTACGCAGGACGAGCAAAGTTCGCTTCGACGTGCCGGAAGACAGACATGACTCCAAAGCCGACCAAGGTAGCGGATCGACCAACCAACCTGTGCGGGACAGGAAGCACAACACCCAAGAGCCCTCCAGTAATAATCAGAGACAAATGATCGATGGGGCGAAATGCTTGACGAAAGCTGAATTCTGCGCCGAATTCCGTGAGCTTGTGGAGATCGATAGGCCGGGCTCACCCGCAGAAGACTTTGTGTTCGGGGCTGACAAGGGACGCAAGGGCGCTTTCAAGAAGCCGCGGCATGTTCGTCCTACCCCATTAAAAGAGAAGGCCAGTCAGATTGCCGAGCTCGTTTCTAAAGGAGAGCCTGACGAGCCTGCGGAAGAGTTCATATTTGGGGGACAAAAGAACGCCCTCAAGAAGACGTCACGTATCAGACCGACCGCCGATTTTACTGCGAAAGGAGAACCCGGATCACCTGTAGAGCCCGGATCACCTGCAGAGCCTTTTACGTTTGGAGAGAGTGGCAAAATCAAACATAATTTTGGTGACTGGAATCAGTTCAGCGAGGCATTTGGGGGTATTGGACAGGGAAAGAATAAAGATGTGGAGGCTCAGAAGAATGAGGAGGTTGGCCCTGAGGGCGAGAATGAGAAACCATGATCCTGTAACACGATGCGGTAAGCTGAACAGTCCCGTATCCAGTGTCTATATCTTCCTCCCAGAACTGACGCCTTTTTCAGGCTCGAAAGTGTGCGGGACTAACTGAGTCTTTGAATGCGATATTTATTGGTATCGTGGTATATGGAGTTGGCACTCGTGCTGGTTTGTTTGAATTACAGATGTGGCATATTGATACTGGAATAGTCCATTGAGCTTCTTCCTTTCCACAGCGCGCTGACATCGTCACGGCCAGTCTAGAAGTCAATGTCACTACCAGATCTGTTATTCCGCTTTTCCGCTCCATCTTTTACACTCGATTGCCCTGTTTCTCTCCAAACTTACTCTCTTGTACCCATACTTCCATTGATTTCACTACTTCGTGTATTTTTGCGTCTTCCTCTCGCCCAACTTTTGTTTCGGATATCAATTCCGTGAGGGATTAGACGCTTGCAGGCGGGTTTGGTGAATGAGCAGGGTCAGTTCGTGGTGTGGCTTGCGACAAATTGGCGTTGCAGCTCGTAGAGGTGTTGGAGGTCATTTTACTTCCTGTGGTTGATTGTCAGAAAGTTGGCTCGTTGAGTGGGAACTACGTCATTCAAGCGCAGATAAAGGTATTTTGCAGTATGTAAACCAAACGAGCACGTGCGCCGCAC
Source organism: Corynespora olivacea (assembly GCA_019202945.1). Classification (NCBI taxonomy): domain Eukaryota; kingdom Fungi; phylum Ascomycota; class Dothideomycetes; order Pleosporales; family Corynesporascaceae; genus Corynespora; species Corynespora olivacea. Next base: position 80,354 of record JAGQEM010000066.1, read on the forward strand.
ACCATTTTCTCTCACGCAACCTTCGTCCCGAACACCCAACAAAAGCCACTATGTCTGAGTACAAGCACGTTGAAGGCACCGGTGATGTGCCACGGATCTCGATGGCAATGCGCTTCAAGCATGCTTCTCGCAATACCAGCACAAGGGCAGTCTATGGCAGCGGGCCCACAACTCGAAGTTCAATATCCTCCTCCGATAGCAGCAAACCATTGTCCGCTTCGCATACTGGAGAGAGCATTGATGATGCGGACGTGAGCTTCAACTCCACGGGCACTGCCGTTCATCACCACCATGAGGAGAGTGAGGAACCGGAGACTCCTACCCGCGTCGCTCAAGGTCCCGTCTACCAGACACCGCAGCCCGCTTCCCGCAACGTCAAAGATCTTGCCCTTCAGACGCCGCAACAGCAACAGCAACAGCAACAGCGAGAGCCGGGTTCCTCCAAGTCAACCATCTTCAACGCCTATGAGTTTTTGCACGCGCCTACGCCGTCGAGATGCCCGAAAGAGACTGGGTCTGATATAACCGCCGAAGAAACTCCCACCAAGACCATCACTTCGAATACTACTCGGATCGATACAATCGGCATTTCCGATGATACGACTACGAGAACTTCTTACGATGCGGGTGTCTACGTGACCTCTCTTCCGGAACCTGAGCTTGGAGACACGGCGGGACAGAAAGCGGCGCCGAAGAAGGCGGCTGCTGGTCGCGTCAAGCAATGGTGCACACGTTTCTGGAAGGGGAAGAAGGGTGGTGCTTGAGCTGGAAAGACGGATTCACGGCAAAGCCCTAAGGGTTGGAATTCATTCAGATGGTTTCGGCTGTGGTGCCTCTACAGAGTTTGGCGGCTTGGGGATATGGAAAAACGACGATTGCTCGTTTGGGCACACTTGCTGAGCACAAGAGCGTTGTATGACTTTTCTTCCAACGAATGAGTCCACTAGATATCATTCAAACACAATGGAAGATGCCCGGTCTATCTTTCTTTGATCCTAACAGCGTGCATGCCTTCACACTACAGAATGTAGCGCTATACCGGCGTCTGTTGTGCAGCTCCCAAGCGGTGACAGTCATGGCGTGACATAAAGACTCAGACCGAATATTTCTAGACTTTTCGTTCAATTCATACAGACTAAGCACTGGGAGCATTTGCAGATTTCCACCCCTCTGATGGTGAATGGGATGGTCACGTGTGTATTTCTTGGCATGACCCTCCATCGCTGATCAACAACGCCAAGACAGTAGCCTGACTTCCCTTTCTAGACGCACAATATAAAAATCTCGCCGCCACCTCACAACAACTCTCTCGTTTCTCTACCGTCACACCGCTCGCTGCTCTGCTCTATTCACGCCGCTCGCTGCTCTGCTCTATCCTTCGTTAACCCCCGCTGACTTGCGGCATAACCTGACAGGCACACAACTATCCACTTGACTCCAGACCTTTACCTATTTGCAGTACACATCTGCGCATCGAGACGGAAGTATGGATATTTACTACTCTTATGGAGACGATGGTGTCACCACTCAACGCGATGCGACACCATTGGCAAAATTTCGGGCACAACCTGGTTATGGGCAACAGTACAACGGAACAGGATTTGATGGCAGTGAAAATGCCTTCAATGCGGGAATTTTCGATCCAGCAGGAGAGTTCTTGCAGCACTATAGGCTGATATCAGAGGCTATGACAGGCGAGCAGTACTACCCTGAGCAGAATGAACGCTACGACGATTTTTCCTTCACAGAGGGCCAGGATGCGGTTTCCGAAGAAGCAAGCAGCACCCAGTTTGACCAAGAGTACCCGATTGGTCAAGGTAACCAGGCCATTGAAGGGTATCAAGTCGATCACATGAACTACCCGTACCCTCAGCTTGGGTATCACCATCCCGTGTTCTATCCCGACATCGAGACGATCCGTAAATGTCACGACCTTCACTCTCTTCTCCCCAACATTCAACCCCAGCGTCTACACCACTGTCTTAGAGGCGCCAGGATCGACATCATAGAACAGGGAACCGGACATACCTTCTTTCGCCAGGTACCCAAGACGATGCTCATCCTCTTCTGTGGCCGCGCCAACATCTGCAAGTACCTGCGCACCCTCGAGCGCGAAGACAGTGGGAATTGCTCCAGCGGCCCAGTTAAGCAAGTCATGTGCATGCCACTCGGGATCTCAAACCACGTCGGCTTCAAGAACCTGTTCTCGTGGATGCATAAAGCTTGCTCCCGCAAGTACTTCGGTACTATGATGCCCATCTCCGTCCCGAACAACCTCTTCGCCGCCATCTCTCTTGCTCGCGTCATGGACGCTCTTGGTCTGCATCGCGACGCTTCTCGTGTCGACAACATCATCGTAAACAACCACCTAAAGCGCCCACTCTGGTCTAATGAGGTGCGCTCGATCTGGAAGACACTGCCTCGCGACAGCAGATACACGTACCGCATGGTTACTGAACTTCGCGAGCGGCTACTCAAGGTCAAAGAGACTGGTAAGAACAGGGTGTTGGGCGAGATTGAGGACCTTGAGAAGTTCATAGATGCGGAAGAGGAATTGTCAGCTCGCATCTACGCTCAGGAGGTTAATGATCAGTATAAGCCTTTATTTGGCACTGATTGGTGCAAGAAGCTGCCCGCGGTCATCGAGCAGACTCCCGATGTCTACAAACCAGAGCCGCGGGTACAGGGATGGAAGACTGTTAAGCGCCCACCTTACTGCGCAGGGAAGAAGCGGGAATCAGGAATCGCTAACGGCAACACGGCTGGTAACGCTGGCAAAATTATCGACTACGCTACGTACGCGAAACAAGCCACCCTGAACAAGAAGAGCCTCGCGAAGGAGCCTAGGATGGAAGCGACCGTGGTATTGCGCATTGTTCCAAAAAAGAACGCGGATTTGGGAGAGCCTGCTGGTGCGGAGAGCAAGCAGCTGGAGACGTGAACGATGATTCTGTACCTTGGGGAAAAGTTGATGCAACAGCCGACCGTCTGTTTATCTGTTCTAGAGCCTTCTTGAGCTGTTTCATTTGACGGACAAGCGCCCGTGTACGCTCATTCACTTACGATGAGGATGATGGGAACCTCGTCATGCACCTTGCTGTCGGTGGCTTTTAGCTGTCAGGCATGAGCCTTTTTCACTGTTCATGGCGTTTGGCATGTTTCTTGTCGTTTACAGGCGGCGGTCTCTATTGCGCACTGCGTTTCATCGGTGGCAGTAAGAATTTCAAAACTTTCCAATGCGTCACCCCTCAAGTAAACTGTTTGCTTTGCTAAACATACGACTTGTAATTACCTTCATCTCCTCATGTATCTTCGGTAGCTCGGGTACAGCTAGATTTAATCCAAAAAAGTTGGAACTCTAGGCTTTCTGTATACTTGTCTAGTTTTCTAAATAAGTAATTCAGGGCTGTCATGGTCACGATTACAAGTCCGGATCTTCCTTGTCGCCTTCTGTATCTGGATGCTATTTATACACGAGCTCTCTCGTGCTAAGGAATACTGATCGCCTACAAACAAACTTGTCTCTACGGCCGATGAGCTATCGATTTTTCGCATGTAAATCAGAAATAAAATGCTTGCGGACTCAATACTGTCGGTTGTGAATAATCGTGATGGGCACAGTTAAAGAGATCATGATTCAGTTCATTACTTCTCGCTGCAACAACGGTGAATTTAAATAAGGAAAATTGTTGAAATCCATACAAGGAAGTAGATTCAAGATAGGTTTAGCACGCTTAGGGTTATATCTATTAGTGGTTTACTTGTTCTGTGTGATTGCTACAGAATGACACTGTAACTACTACATGCGTCATTAACCGGTCAGTTAGGGTTATAGTAGGGTGGTTAATATCTCTTCCGGGTAAAGTCATTACAACTCTAAATTGTGGAAGTTTTCATGCTAGTTGTCAATTTCTCTATGAAACAATACAAGTTTGTGGCTTTGGGCCTTTTGGGCCGAAAAACGTAGTATCATTGATAGTTCAATCGTGGCGTCTCAGTCTCTCCCCGGATCATGGTCTTGAGCCACCCACAGAGTATTTTAGCCCTTCGACCGTCAACTTCTTGAGTTTCCGAGACTTCTGACGTACAGTCGACATCTTTCAGAGCCAAGATTTCATCATAGTGATTCTGTAGTAACTTGGGACTCAATGCTGCTGAACCGCCTAGATCTAATCATTCGGCTTCAGTCGTGGATTGAGTGAAGGCGCACTTCGATTGCAGATTCATCATTGCAAGGAGAAAAAGCAACAGTGCGCGTAGGATAGTTGCACTTCAAACAGGATGCTTTCTCGAAGCTCTATTGGTCGGATCCTTAGCGTCAACACTAGAGCAGGCAGGCGATTGCGGAAAACAGATCAGGACTAGCGCGTTTCCCTCGGCTGTCTGCAGACTCGCATTCTGACTGCACAAGGAAACCCTCCACTTTCAATTCGGTGGCAACATATAATCCTTTTCACCATGGCCAGTTGTTCATCACCCCCAGCTGCCCAGAGGAAGGAGGGTATGTCGTCGCAACTGCTACCATGCCATACAACCATTCAGACTTTCGCAGTCCAGGCCATCAGCAAAGATACGAGACGTACTGATCGCATACGAGCGATAACTGAGCATAAACTGCAAGATCAATACTCGTCAAAGCAGGAGGCATGTTGACGCCAACTTCGACGTTCTCAATCATCTAACATGGTAAAGAATTTCTCGAATCCCGAACAAACCTACTCACGAGCCCTCAAAGCAGAGAAACGCAGTCGGGACCCTGAGAATTGTACATCGACCAAACGACCGAGAAAGCGTCTACGGAGCCGAAACCCTCACCGCACGAAGCAGGCAGAGAGAAAACGGCGTTGAGAAGACGAGGTCGGACCCTCCCCCGTCTTACCTGAGTGGTCGCCTAAACGACTGCGAACATCTGCGGCTCCTACTCGGAAGATAATTAGGGAGGCTCGGATTGAGTACTGGAGAGAGAAAGACACCTGGCCAGCAGAAGAACAAGAGACAACAATGCATTGTTTTCAAGAACTTATTGACGATACGCGTGCGACAAAACGATCGCGGAGCCGTAAACACTCAAATACCAGCCTAAATTCAGAAACGTCCCAGAAACCAACTTGAAGTATTCAACAACCTCAGGATCAAAAATGTGCCCCATACAGGCATCTATTATTTGAAGAACAACTGAAGGACTATAGCAGTTTCATAGACGATTACGTAGAAGGTATTACTACTAAAAGCGAAAAGCTCTTCTAAACGCTCCTCAGCGGTATACAACCACTACCTAGACATACCCTTTTCTCTAACGACGATCTGTTCAAGAAGACATGCAAAAGAATCAGAGGCGAAAATGAGACTAAGGTATTTTGTGATATTACACCCCTCATTGTTCCTTCGGCAGAGATTTTAGCCGACAGGGGAGCTAAACACCTAGAGATTCTCCGAGAGACCGTTGACACATGTTGGATCAACTCCATCACTTTCATGAAAACCCCAGGTTCGCGTCCTGGTCCCCGTCCCCAGCCAGGTTTTGGTCTTGGATTCAAGAGAGATGCCTTCAGTCGAGAACAGCTTCATAAGTTACAGCCTTTCATTAGAGACATACTCACTGATTCCACCTTGATTGCAGCCACGTATAACATGTACCTTCCGTTCTTCTCTGCCGAGGTAAGATATAGAGAAGCTGCACTTGACATTGCCGATCGACAAAACGCTCACACTCAATCTGTCATTTTACGTGGTTTGCAAATACTCTTCCACTTGGTTGGCCGAGAGACGGAGCTACATCGAGAAATCAATGGCTTTTCAATATCTCACAGAGATGTCGAGGTAAGAATTTGGGGCTATTACGCTGTCATTAATAGAGACGACGTCAAATATCACCGCCATCCAATCCACAAATTTAATTTTACGGAGTTAAATGGGAAGGATAAGTAGACGTCGTATACTTTTATTAGAAATATCTATGATTTGTGGCTTCTAAAGCACATTAAAAGAATCTACAACATTATTGACATGCTACTAGCTGATTTGAACTTCGACGTCTCCGAACAAGATCCGGAATCGGCCTCTTCACGCTAACGAGTATCTCAACGGTTTAAAAGCCACGGCCTAGACGACGAACAAGTGGTATCAGACAGCCAGTCAAGCCGCCAGCCAAGTGTTCGGTCAATCACCCCCAATACAACGATCAGGGCTGAGTCTACCTAGTCTAAGAAGAAGAAAATGTCGAAGTAGCGATTTGCAATTACTACTCACGTTGAGCTTCGCTACATCTCTTACTTTACTCGCAAAATTAGAACAGCTTCCAATCCAGCGTTTCTGTACGAGCAAGCTGGCTGAAGAGTCATTACTTTCAGCGGTTTAATAAAGAGAAGGAGAGAGGCTGCTGGGCTTGTGTCGTTGCTATAAAATTAATCTGCCCGCAAAGTTTCCCAGCCGCTGTGATAGGCCCAAGCGTACCCGCCAAACCCTACGAAACAGCTCGCGAGTGTCATACAGCAAACACATTGCCAAAAACATGTTCAGTCGAGGCCCATCTCCTCTAGACCGCCGTCGCCTTGAGGGGACTGAGCACCCATGCACAACCGAAGACATCGAGAACACGCCCCGGGCGAAGTCCAAGGTCGCTGTTGATCCGCTGTCGCTCTTTAGTCTCGCTTCACCAAGTTGCACAACTCATTCCTCTCATTCTCGTTGATGATCACAGCGAAGCATCTTGGAACGGCAGGGTGCATAAATATCCCAATGAGACGTTTCAGGGGCAAGTGAGCTTCTTAGAGTTGTAGGTTTCCTGGTTGCCCGCAGTTAAATGGTTGCTCACTTGGTCTTTAGCACTCATTGCTGCTAACAGACTATGCTAGTTTTTTATTGACTCTGATGATGTTATATATTGTGCCCTTCGCGAACTTGCTGCTCGAGACCTCTTTGGTTGAGGAAAAGTTTTGCTCCAGCGGAGAGAGTGGAGGGCGGGTTTTTGAGTTCGATTGGGTACTTGCTATGTATTGATATAGTAGCTAGATAGATGAAGTTTTAATCACATGCAAAGTCACATTACCTACTGCCTAATAGATGCAGGGTGTTTGAGTGAAGAACGAACTAGGCGAACAAACCGAGGTTTGCTCGCCCCCTTTCGTTGTTTATTTACTTGCCCCCTCATACTTAACCCCAGCCTCACTCTGGTACATACAATTTCCACCCAAATCCCCTTCCCCATCGCGCGGCCAGCCTACCCTTTAATTTCGACGTCTAATTTACTTTCGCATTATGAGAGGGGATCGAAAATCTCTGGATTTTCATAACATGCAGTTCTCAACATCAAACACCGAGGGCTCAACTGATTCACGCCCGAATTTCAAGTCTTCTTCCAACCGAATGGCAACCCCGTCACCAAAGATTCGAACGGCATACTCAATTCATGATTCGTCCATCGGCGCTCCTGTACTGCCTCCAATTTCTCAATCCCTCCTGTCTCCTCTCTCAATTGATCCAAAGGTCAACATCCTCGACATTACCGACAAGAAACCACATACGAAACACGTCCAGGAGAACTTCTCTTACCAATCAAAGAAAGAGTACCCTGATATGCCCTCCTACAAAAACACTCTTACGCGACAGGGAGGACTTGCCAAGGCTAAAGACGTGAACACACTCAAGAGAATGAGTACTAAAAAGCGAAGTTCGACCATCTCCACCAACAAGTACTCAGGCTACAAATCTCGCCACATCCTACATGTCACTCCGTCGAGGTATATGAACCACGAACAGGCTGGGCTCATAGGGATGGACGGGCCAGGTATCACAACACAGGAACGTAGCGGTCTCGGTGAGGAGGAATTGGTCATTCGTCGGACAAAAAAGGTCCGTTTCAACGAAAATATCGATTACGTACCACCAACTTCCATTTGTGACGACTCGGTGTCTAAGACATTCTTTTGGAACGTTCCACCTGAGGCCATTCAACTCCCTCCTTCCAAAGGCGACGAGAATCTCTGGCATCCGAGTCATTTGCTCAAAAATGATCAAATCGTCCTTTCCCCAGGAACCCAGGATCCAATTGAGAACGCATTATATCATACCCTCCTCGAGGCCGCTCGTAACTCGGTTCTCAATGAGGATGGTCCTGAGGGAAAGCGTCTACAAGATCACTTTCGGATTCAGCAAAGGGAAGAGAGCGCACGCAACGATATCGCCATGTTCAACTTGGCCGCAAGCATGTTACCCGTTACACAAGCCGATGTGAAACCGAGTCGGTGGTCATGGCTCCATACCCGCAGGAACAGTGGCGTCACGGAGTCTATTGTACGGTTCTCGAATCGTGAGGATGGTCACGTCGGAACAACAAGCTACCCATCAAGTTTCATGACGCCATCTCTAACCCACCGAGAAACTTCGACCACGCAATCAAAGTCAAGGAAGTTGCAGAAAGAGCAGGGGACAAAATATGAGTCTGGGCTTGGGAACTTCATCAAGCGCATCAAGTTTGGCGAGGCTTCTACCAAGGGCAAAGATACGCGGCGCTCGATGAGTGCAGATGGGGGCGAGTTTGTGTTGGGCGAGATTGAGCCAGTGAGTCACAATTGCGATGACATTGTACGGACGTCTTCGCGCCTGAGCATGACTGCGGCAGAGAGACTCTGGAAGGACTGGAAGATTTAACGAACTCTTCAAACGACATTTGGAGGACTAAATCACGTAACAAGGTGATCTAGTCCTATGGGCGATGGATGATCGAAACAGAACTAGGTATAAATCGGCATAGAACGGGCATTATTGCATTTCTGGAATGTATATGACACGATGCTATATGCGTGAATATCGGGTGCATTTTCGGTTGTCTTGAGCAGATAGTGGATATTACCGTAAAAGGGTAGTGAGCAATGTCATAACTATGATGAGCATGCCTACCATTTTCCGAAAGTCAATCTATGGAATCACAATAAATTGTTTTACTCTACATTAAGAAAGGAATACTGAATTGACAAAGAATTCTTTGCCATGATGCGTTGATATGGAGTGAGTTTACCCTTCCCAACTAACAATCTACAACTATAGAAATTACCATATAGGCAGAATTAATAAGCATGAAGGACCTCACAGTATACTAATGATTAGACATGAGCCAAGTCTGCTTGGAAAGAACTTTTAGGCAGCCTTTCACCAAGATCATCCCTCAATGGCGCACATCACGCGCCTTGAGGTCAAACGCAACCATTAATCATTTTGTCACCATTCACTTATCACCCCTGCTTATTGGTATTCTACACAAACATTCGCAGTTAAAACCCACTTTGATATTACCCATCACCACAACTGCAACTGCGCAACTTCAACTCTGCAAATCCTGTACGCGAAACCTCCAAACGACCACATCGTCAACCCGCAACCATGGGTCAGAAGAACAGCAGTCTTCGTAGTCGCTTGAAAGACATTTTCGAGTCGCAGACCGACGAAGACAATGCGATGCTTTCCAAAAACATATCCAACAAGCCCACCACACCAGCTCGTAACGCACCAAGCTTGAAATTGACCCGTAAACCTCGAAACGCTAACCTTCCCATTCCAGCTTCTGCCGCAGTACCAGTACCCCAGCACCCCCTCACTATCCCGAATTCTTCCATGCCATTGGAATACTACATTCGTCTCACCATGACACCCGACATCCGCGCCAAACTCCCTCCCTACATCTTCGCCCGCAGCTCCTGGATTTCCCCCCCGACGCTTCGCAAAGGTATCAAGAACCGTATACTTGTCTATACCGGATCCTTCAACCCACCGCATATCGGGCACAAACAACTCCTTTCACATGCCTTTTTCAGGAGCACCTATAGCAATGTTGTTGCTGCGATTATTTTTCCATCGCGGTCACAGGACGTGGAGAAGAAGCTAGCCTCGCAGAAGAAGAAGAAGGCACTAGCATCCAGCCTTAAGATTGGAGGAGGAGGAGAAGGGAACCACATCGGAGCCATCGCCCTTTGCCGCTCCGACCGCGCAAAGCTATGGGCAGACGACGCGCTCAGTCCTTGGTGTTGGGTCGCTATGTACGGACGAGATTGCTATACCGCTGTCTTCAACATCGAAAACCTCGCGCACAAGGATGGGTTTGATGTCGACTTCATCATGATTGCGGGCCCGGACTATGTCAACACCATCAAAGGCTGTCTTTTCTGGAAGTGTGAGATCGATGAGACTATCGTTGGAGATTTCTTCCGTCCGGGATCGTTCAGAGAGGCTGACGGTGCGCTCAGGAATCTTGAACCATGCACCCCTTGGAAACCCTGTGTGGAGTCACCCGAGCGGAGGTTACTCGAGCGTGTCGAAAACGGTAACCTCGGTGGGTCGGAAGTCCTACTTCTATTATATCCGGACGAAGAGCAACGTCTTGCGGAGATCTTTCAGCAGGTTGGTCAACGCTCCTCTGCGATGAGGGGTCCGGTTCGCGAGATTCTCGAGCGACGTCTGGTGCAGAGTGGAGCTTCGTGGATATGCGAGAGCAAGGCAGGGACCGGGCAGAAGCTGCAGTTTGTGCCGATTAGTGGTGTCGAGGACAAGGTGCCCGAGGTTGAGGTTAGTTCGAGTGCCATCCAACGAGTCCTGAAGGAAAAGACGCCGGAAGAGGCGGTCAAGGCGCTCGATGGTTTGGCGCTGAATCCGGAGATGCTGGTGCAGATGCTAAATAGGGGGAATGATGAGGATGCGAGGAAGGGAAAAGAACACCAGGGGCGGAACGAGAATAGCCAGGATAAAGATTGATCTGGTATTGTAGATAACGAGATCGGAAAAAATACGAGACTATTCATGAGGTGGAACTTGATGCACGGCTTGTGTTTAGATTGGGTTTCCCTGATTGTATTGCGGCGTTTTCACATCGTCCACAAGTCTTTTGAAGGTTGACGCCGGGTAATACAAGGCAAGGCCAGACCAAGCGTTGACCCACCAAAATAGAGGTTTGCAAACGTAGTGGTGGAGACAAACCCAGCCAGAACAGTTATGCGTTATCGCAAGAAGGTTTCATCGTCTTGAAAACGGTGGACGATGATCAGGGTAGTATCACGTGAGATATATGACAGGATGTTATCACCATCGTGAAGCCAGCCAATCGGAGCTCATCTAGGCGCGTCCAGGAAACCGCGTCATGTCATCTTCCATCTCCCGAGTATCTTCTGATATCTTCTGATGCGACGTCGCCTTTGGCGAACTTGACCGATGCATCACATGCAGACAAGACGACCACGATTCAAGATGTCAAGGGGTCGTCCCAGCGGAAAACCCGAATGACGTCATGCTCACATCCTGCGAGGGGTAAAAAGCTGAGCTCCCCATCCATCACCTGAGCTTCTCAATCATCTCCTCCATCGCCAATTGAACTCCAAAACCCCATAGACAGCTTCCCACAACTCAATTGCACCGTCGTCGCCACCACAATGTCCTGGTTCAGCAGCAACAAGCCCGAGCCGGCGGCCTCCAGCCCCCCAACCTCCAACACTCCCCGTGCCGGCCCCGGCGCCGAACAAGAACGCTACGCGTCGCACTTCAGCATCGGCCAAGAAGGCGTCGACCAAATCAAAGAAGCAGCCATCAGAGCCGCGAACTACAAGGGCGTTGGAGCCGAACAGGACCGGTATGCTGCCCATTTCAGCCCCGACCACGAGGTCGTGAACAAGGCGGTACGGAGCATCTTGGACGCAAAGGCAGAGGGTGCCGAGCAGGACCGATGGGCAATACACTTTGGCCTCGGTGCCGATGGGTGGGAGAGGGCGAAGAGAATTGCGGCTGCGAAGGGGAACGGCGCGGAGCAGGTATGGTGAACCAAATGCAGATGCAGCAGTGTACTGACAGCCGGGTAGGACCGCTACGGATCACACTTTGGCGTCGATGAGGATCAGATCAAGAGGGCTGCGCAGTCGATAAAGGATGGCGTGAATCAAGTGAGGAGATGAGAATCGGGAACGATGGATCGATTCAACGGCTGGGGGAAAGTGTAATCACGGATCGAATGTACAACACCAATTGATGTCATTTCCTAACTTGCAAACTCTCCTGTTCTGACCAAGTCACCGGTGAGTGCGACTCTACTTCTGGTTGTGCAAAAGTGCACGAGAAAGACTTGGTCGGTCCCCGGTGGGATTATGCCGATCAAGTGCATCCATTTCACCCATTTCACCCACTTCAAACCATCATTGATCAATTCAAAATGACCTTCTAGTGTTTATCGGCACAACTATTCCCTCCGGATGAAAGAATCCCCGACCGTGGAGTCACTAGCTGCCCGAGACACCCACGTTGAGCCCCTCCACAGTCACATGACATCAGCCAAGATTTCCTTTCAATGCGTAATTCGCTCATGGTCACCAAGCGCGGCCATCTTTCTAACTTTCGAAATGTTCTGACAATAAATATTGCATAGTAGAGATAGTATCCCGTAAGCCAGAATCACCTCAGCACTTGCGAGGTACAAATGCATCTATTTGTCAGCTAGATGCACACTGAATTGAGGTACTATATAGTTATCGCCCCCATCACTGATATACTGCACCAAGTCAATCGAAACATCTATTACATACCCAGGATGCCCCACAACATCCTCATTACCGGCGGGAGCGGCTACCTCGGCGGCAGCCTTCTGGCAAGCCTCAAAGCCGCAAGCCTCCCACAATACTCTACCCTATACGCCTTGGTCCGCACCGACGCCCAAGCAGAATCAATCCGCCAGTACGCCGCCGAGCCCCTACAAATCGACCTCAGCTCTCCCCATTCCATAACCTCCACCATCATCGACAAGAAAATAACCATAATCTTCCACCTCTTCGATCCCCGCGACCGCTTCACCCCGCCACTCTTTATCAAAGCCCTTAGCGAAGTGAAGAAAATCACGGGCCAGGAAGTCCATTTCCTCTTCACCACGGGCGCGAAGTTATTCTCCGAGTTCGCAGGCACGCCGACGGATAAGCCGTTGTTGGATACGGATCCGATGCTCTACGACATCCTGCAGACCCAGGTCGACAAGGCGAAGATCCCGTTCATGAGCGAGGGCGTAAAGGCGAACAGGCTGGTCATCGACGAAGCGGAGAAACATGGCGTGCGATCCTATATTTTCGCCCCTTGCATCGTCTACGGCCAGGGTCGCGGCTTCGGCAATAAAATTTCCATCCAAACCGTCGCGGTAGTCAAAACCGCGCGAGCCGTAGGGAAAGTTTATAATCTAGATGCCCCCGCACAGCCTACGTGGCCTGTATGCCACGTCGACGATAATACGGGTCTGTACGTGGAGATTCTACGCGCCGCGCTGGAGGGGAGAGATATCGGGCATGGGAAGCGCGGGTACTACCTCGCATCTTCTGGAAGCGTGGCTTGGGTTGATATTTACGAGGCGATGAGTAGAGCGTTGAAGAGGAGGGGGGCTGTTGATGTTGAGGGTGTGTTTGAGGGTGCCGGAGAGGAGGAGCTGGGGAAGATGGCGGGTGCTTTGGGGTATCCGAAGGAGCTTGTTAGATGGGCTATGGGTGGGTTGTAAGTTTTCACGATCATTTTTGTGTGGATTTGGGCTATTTGGGCTAATGGCTGGTACAGATGCACGTTTACGGCTGCTAATGGCGCGGAGATTGGCTGGAAGCCGAAGTATTCAGCTGAACATATCTTGGATTATGCGGATGAAGAGGTGGATTATATTTTGAAGACTTTGGAGACGTAGAGGTTGGGGTTGATTGCAGAGTGTGATCAGTCGTGAGCACGCTGAGGATGATGTTGGTTGTAAAGTTGAGGATTTGAGGAGTGAGCGGTAGGCGTTGATTCGAGAAGGCTGCGGGTCAACGGATGGAGAATGTTTGCTTGAATACGTTGGGTATGCTATTTTGTTGGCTTCACCCTGGAGTTTTGTGCGGTCGTGTGTAAGCAGATGAACTTAAATTTGTGTTTCCGTAGGTCTTGGAGGGTTTATATAGGAGTAAAGAAGATGAGGTAACCCTCTTCACGAAGGTTTGTTTCCTATATAGGGGCCATGTTTCTTTTGTAGTTCACGATAGTAAGCAACGATTGTTCTCTGGAGAATCTACCATCTATGCCTCTGCTTTCGACCAAGCATCCCAAAATATATCGCCTACAAATCGACACCCAGTAGCTTCCCTTTCCTGGTCGGTTCATAACTTGGCACATCAATCCTCTCCAACAATCCCTCGTGCCCCACATTCCCCTCCGCCCACCTCAACCACCCTGCATACGTCCCCTCCACACAATCAGTTCCCGGATTCTTCCTCCAGCAAATCCCCAATGTGTCGCCCCCGAACAATTTCGCCGAAGTCTCATGACCCAATTTCAGACACCAACTCTTCCCCACCACATCTTCGACCATACGCCTCGCCAATCTCTGATCATCTCTCTCCCTCTCGCCCTTCTCAGGCAATGGCAGCAGAAATAGTCGATGCTGCAACACGCCATTCCACGATGTAAGCTGCTCGTGAGCAAACGCATGCGTCATCATGCTAAACAGATGGCATTTGTTGCGTACATATTCGGGTCCGTTCCAATTATCGGCGGTATCGAGCCAGCGCTGCGCAGCACCCAAACACTGAATTTGAATCGCGTAATCAGTCATTCCCGCGTCATTAATGACCATTTTCTCCTCGCTATCAGCGTCCACGCAGATGTCGTGCGGCACGCGCATGAGCGGAACATGACTGACAAGCGGATGTTTGTGCATACCAGCGGTACTCGTCCGACCCTCCCAAAGCTTGAGCAGGATGTAGTGGGCTCGTGCGACAAGAGGGTTATTTAGGCCGGACATGAGGACGAAATTGACGATTGAAATTTCGGGAAAGTCACCTGGTATACCATCGGCAAAGCTCTCGCGAAAAGCATCAGGGTGGGCTTAGGGGTCCGCAGCAGAGAGATTACGTACTCATAGTAAAACCAGAGAAGTCAATCGGCGACTCCGGATTCGTGATGTGTTCCGTCCATAACTTGTCCAAGTTCCCGAACAACAGGATCCCTACGTCCATGTACACGCCCCCATACTTCAGCAGCAGGGGGAATCGGACTAGGTCAGAGGTGTGCTGGGCTAAATATTCGCCGCCTATGTTGCAATTCCGAAATGCATCGGGTACAACATCTGGACTCTCGGTATCGATGAAGTTTGAGATGTTGAGCGGCGATTCTGGGACGGTATCGAAAACGTAAACTTTCCAGCCGAGAGGAGACAGACGTCGGTGCCAAGCTATCACGTTGCGGAGGAGATTGGGCGGGAGGTTTCTGATCCCTGTGTTCCAGAAGGTCAAGATAGATTTTGAGTTTGGCTCTGGGGGAGCTGGGGCAAGGAGTTCGGTGGGGAGATGTTTGAGAGATTCAAGAGGCGGTGCGACTTGGTATGTGAGCGGAATGGTGCTAGGGATTGGTGGGTACTCCATTTTGCTGTGGTTGGTGTGTGGGGTGGGGTGGGAAGTTTGGAGAAGAAAAGTGCCGGTCTTGGTCGAGTTTCCCGCGTAAACGGCGTCAAGTCTTTCGAGGTTCTAAAGCATGGAGTGCGTGTGTTGCTCTGAAGCATTTCTCATCGAATTTATCTCTACTCATGTACTTGGAAAACGAGACAAGGGTGAACTGTCGTTTTCGACTCATCCGCGCTAATGTCGAATGTGGTCACTACTACTCCGCCTCCAGACTAAGTTCCCGAGAGGGAATACCTGGACGCAGATGCTGGATTATCTCCATCTTGGATCCAAGGCATATCGAGTGATCAGGAACTATGATTATTTATAAGAACATTCTGATCTTTTTCCCTGACAATGACTATGTAGTAAAGTCACCACTGCCCTCAATAGAAAAATGCGATGACGTCATTCATACGACTACCGTCTTCTTGAGTCGCATGGCCATCTTCTTCTGGCGCCGCTCCTTCTTGACCACCGAGCTACACCCAGCCAAGAACCCGTATCGCCTATTCGCTGTTAGCATTGTCTGCTCCACCTTATCATCGATATATTTGCCTAGATGATCCAGCAGCGGAGTTCCTATAGCGGTGCAGACCTCTTCGATATCGAAATTCATATCGATGGAGCGAACGACGCGTAAACAAGCAGCAATTATGCGCACAGTATACCTCAACTGTAAGTACGAGCTTAGAGTTGGGGTGACTTGAGTGAAGAGCCGTAGTTGCTGTAGATACTCACATGATCCCATCACATGATCCCGATATCCTCATTGGGATAGCGCCTTGGCGGCCACTCTCGTACTTATTCTCTCTGAGGCCTCCCTCACATTTAGCTCCTCGGCCTCCATTCTACTCTTGTGTTATTACATCGTTTTCTCTGTTTTGGTTGTTCGTTTCGTGCTTTCATAGCCACTCAGTCTATTGCAGCAGTGACGTCTTCGCAAAATACTCGGTCCCCTTATTAGACACTGCGTAGAGCTCTACAAAGTTCTTGAAGAAATCGTTGATGGTATCCCTAGCCATGAGTTTCATGAGAAGAGTCAAGACCCTTGGCAGGAGGGATAATATCGTGGCCTCATTGAGGTCAAAGTACTTGACCCAGTCCTGCAAAATTCCACAGTGGACGTCTGCCTCCTCATAGCCTACTTTCTGGAACTCATAGGAGATAGATGCGACGACTAATTCCTTCGTCAAACCCCCTGGAAAGAGATGTTGGTTATGCAGACACGTGTTGAGATGCGCCTGAATTTTCACACCTATGGATGCAGCGACCCGTCCGTCTGTCTTGCACTCGCTAGACATGATCTTAAACATGATGTCATCGATACGCCTCTCTAGAGATTCGTAGATGCAAGCCATTTCTACCAACGTCGAAGGTACACAGAGATCATTGTCACCGAACCAGGCGACAATTACTGGCACGAGGGCGAGCCATGACCGGAATGTGCTCACACGAAGCAGTCGGGAAATCATGCCTGAGCATTTTCTTTGAACAAAATGTGCGCTTGCCAACTTTGCCTTGCTGCACCATCTTTCAGCGCTCGCACATTGTGCAGGAAAAGGCATTGAAGTTCGCCTTTGGCTCCATGCAGTTGCTTCCGCAAACAGTATCGTCGGAAGTGTGGACAACGTGGCGGCAGTTGAGTTGATTAAAGGTACTGAAGCCATTGCTGCGAAAGGTCGAGATCAAGTCGGCTGTGGACTCGTACTAATAAAATGTCATTGTCAGATCATCAAGGAGTCTCTGTTAGAGAGTAAAAAAGTCCTGTGGGTGTGGAAAAAGATTTACGTTTGACTATTTTTTGTCAATCAGTGGCAAATTCTGATGGTTGTGGATTGTCGTCCTGGAAGTGTGCGTCTTGGGGCTGTTGGTTTTGTTTGGATAGGGAAATTGAAGGTTTTATGGTAGTGAAGAGTGAGCACACCGTGTACAGTGGATTTTGGAGTAATGACGAGTTTCTCGGTGGGAATGCATTGTGCGGTGAAAGTGAGCAGATACTCAATGAAGGGGGAAGCGTTGCTTTCAAACAGTAGGTACTCTCGAGATCGTCCTCCTGAAAACAGCTATATTAGTGAAGTCCCTCAGAAATATTATACAGTCTTGCACTGCTTTCTACATGTATTAATTATGAACCAGTCAGTCTTTATAGACCTAATTTATACTGTATGAGCATCTCTGAAGTATTCGTGCTATAAAGTTCGTCAACCACCTATTCCAGCTGCGTATTATCTCACGTGACATAACAGCACAGTAGCCGTCGCGCTCGAATCTCTTACAGCCAGTATAAGTTTCATTAGATAGTATTTTTCAATTGCAATATTAGTAAAAAGGTTTCTAAGTTCAAAGCAAAACTCAGGTAGGAAAGCCCACATCGCTCACATGACATTGAAGATTGCGTGTGCTGCTAGTTCCAAAATAGGCTTAGCTGTGCCGGACAAACTGGGCACTGAGAGAACGGTGATCACGATGGACCACCGTGACATTCAGACTGCAGCTCCTAGAATATACACACTTCTAGCCTATTAATGGATTTATTGTGTTGGAGAACATTGTTCCAAGGTTACGTTCTTATCATGGGGGTCTCTCGCACTTATCTCCACACGCGTCGTTAAAGCCGAAGTCGCGTCATTCGCCTAACAGTTGGCCGAACGATTACCAATTCATCCCAACTCACACCCACCACAATGTATTGAACCAACACGTTACCACTACACTCTCCCCGTTTCAGCATGGCTCACCAACGTGATCCAGAATCTGCCACCAGGCTAGACGAACGTTCGCCTCTGCTTGCCGTCGAGCCTGTACCAGAAGACCCGGGCCGATCCTCGGGAGAAGAAGAAGAAGAAAACGATGACAGATCGTCACTGAAATCGCAAGAGCAGACTGTCAACAGATACCGTTACTTTTGGTGGGCGATGTGGTTCATTCTCGCTACTATTATTATTGCGGTGTTCGTGAAAGGGTGGATTGATGCTGATGATGTTGATTTCGATCTCAGTGGGGCTTTAAAGAGGGCTTTAGGTGGCGGTCTGAGTGGCGCGGCGGCCATGGTGCTCCAGGTACTGTTATTGATGCCAGTGCGAACGATCATGAACTATCAGTATCGACATGGGACGTCGTTTACGGTTGCGACGAGAACGCTGTATCAGGACGGCGGCATACGACGATACTACCAGGGCATTGGTCCCGCTCTCATCCAAGGACCCTTGGCAAGATTTGGCGATACGGCGGCGAACGCGGGCATTTTGGCTCTGCTTCGTTCGAACTCTTACTTGGGAAGATTGCCATCACCGATCCAGACTATTTTTGCCTCTGCTTGCGCGGCCGCTTTCCGCATGATCCTAACTCCCATCGACACCCTAAAAACGACTCTTCAGGCGCAGGGTGCTCGCGGAACCACTTTGCTTCGACAGCGCATCCGAAACGAAGGGATTGGAAGCCTTTGGTGGGGAGCTTTTGCTACAGCTGCTGCGACCTTTGTTGGGCATTATCCTTGGTTTGCTACTGTGAGTATCTAAAGAAGCGGACGAGCTGACGAGTTGGGCTGATGAAAATTCAGTATAACTGGCTCTCTGAAGCTATTGACGAGCCATCTAGACAGCACCAATTGTTCTTGTGGTTACTACGAGCGGCATTTATCGGCTTCTGCGCTTCTATCGTTTCCGACTCGATCTCCAACTCGCTACGCGTCGTCAAAACTTATCGCCAAGTCAATGACACCAGGGTCTCGTACTCCGAAGCTGCAAGACGCGTAGTTCGCGAAGATGGCAAGCTGGGCCTCTTTGGCCGCGGTTTGAAGACACGTATTCTTGCCAACGGTCTGCAAGGAATACTGTTCTCTATTCTTTGGAAGCTTTTCCTTAAAATGTAAGTGTGCCGCTTTCTGAGTTGATTATCTGAAGTATGCAGCTGACTTTATCTACGATAGCTGGGAGGACAAGACCGGCGGCTCAGAGCACAATTAACGCGGAACATGCAGCGGGCTCATGCTGTCAATCGACCCTGTACAAAGTAACTTGAAGCTTCTGGTTCACAATTTTGATGAAAAAAGAAAGTGTGAGAAAGTGTATGATCCTCCAGCACATACCCACGACCTCGGGATGGTCGCCATTACATGACCCTACCTCGACGTCCTCCAACACCAAATATTCTTTTACCCTATCAGAACTTGCCAGCAGGAAAGCCTTCGATGCAGGCGGTTCTAACAGCATTATTGCTGCCATGGCCTCTACCCTGGTCCGAAACATAACATCCAAAAGGTCATTGAGGTTACTCTCACGATACTCAACCAATCTCTGTATGGCATACGCAGGCGTGGGATATGCTACCTCAATGCAAGGTAAACACATTCCGCCACGACCCTCTTTTGTTCGTCCCAGAATCTATGTGTTGCCTTGTTATCTTAGACATATTTTAGACAGATCGCATCCACGGTGTTACGCATAATTCCATCTCTGACAGCCGATTTCCTCTCAAATGCTTTTCTCGCACAAACGAGAACGTGATGAATAAAGGATGAAGCAGAAATCTTGAGCAAGATGTCTTCATCGTGCTCCAAGGTCACCGGAAAGCCTGGCTATGTGGTACACTTCTACATCTGTGAATATCTGCTCAGGATTTCTGAGTGTCCTGTGTACGCAAAAGGATAGCTTTCAATGAAGAATACCACTAATTCCTTCACTGCCAATACCAGACTAGAAAGGTGTGCAGGGCTTCCACTCTCGCGGTGCTCTATAAAACCCCCTGGCATCTTATGCCCTTTCACAACTAATACCTTCGACCGCAACCTGCGCCTAACAACCAAGTTGCAGATTAATCACCTACGTTTACCCTCTACTGCATCGGGGAAATTGCCAACAAGGGTCAGCAATTGCCGTGAATGATGCGCTTCGTTGCGCACTCTGTTTTCGTCGTCAGATCAGCCGCACTGCGAAGAGCAATGCGGAGACGAACAAGATCGATTACGCTATAGCGTTGTTTGGTAAGTTTTAAAGAAGTATCGATAATGTATCTTTCAGATGGTGCTCTGTTATTCCACGACTTTTATTCGACTTTAGGCGTTTGCCCGGCTTTTCTTTAGAGTATTAGCATCAAGCTGTTCGTATACTTCGAAAGGTGAACAGCTAAGGATTGTATACAGTATTGCTACAACCATAGCTATTAAGCTTATTGGTCTAAGTGATTAGCTTCAAGCGTCCAAGAGCACACTTGTATGTGATTAAAAGTTGTTGAAATGTCCGTTTGTCTATTGCTCCGAAATCTAAGAAAAAGGTATACACTGTAAACATATACAATGAACAACCACATTACCAACAACAGACCGGTCGAGAACCTCTTTATAAAATATCGCTATAGTGTGATGGCGCCATATACCACCAGCCCAGTGAACAATACCCTATTTTGGTAAGCGAGTCCGTCCTGCCGCCACGCGATAATTCCTCGGCTCTTGAAAATCGCGCAACCATCGATGCAAACCACGCAGCGATATCGGTATTGTTGCGACTAAAATAAGCTCGAGGGACTCATCGAGAGTTGTCGCAGCAACCGTATTCGCAATATAAACTCAATCTCATACCGTCATCTCTATCCCTCCACAACATACCCAAACGACTATCTGATCTCCACATCACACCGAACATCTTTCGATCATCAAGGCCTGATATGCTAGAAGTTTTCTACGTAATTATCTGCGTTGCACTCTGCGAAAGAGTCCTCCATTGCGTTGTCAAGCGACCCTTACACCCGGCATACTTTTACCATGGTCTGGAACACACAACTCGCACTATCCCCCACCGTAAACGTATACCCACAGCATATCAGTCGAAGCAATCAAGCTTGATATCGCACTCATCAGTAGTCGAATTTGGGGAATAGAAAGAATGCTTTGCATATTAGGAGAGTTTAAAGAACCGAAGAGATAGCGAGTGAGCGGAGTTGTAATATGAAGAAAGGAACGCACTGTGCAATTAAAACCCAGCGTAAAAGAAGTATATAATAGGATCAATTGAGATTAGCAAGACGCAAATTGAACAGAGACTGTACTCCGAAAGTATCACTAGTACTGGACGATATCTCAAGAATAACGCCACGAAACACTTGAGCCCGCTTTCATCAGTTAACTACACTGTCCTTTTGACTGTGACCATGCTTCGCCAACAAGCTCTCCACCTCCTTCTTTTGCCTAGCCAACACATACTGGATCTCAGCCTGATGTCTCGTCTGCAAATCAGCGTACTGCTGCATCAAAGTCGGCACGCCAGAGCTCTCCAATTAAACCCCATTCTCCGCAAGTACTCGACCAGATTGTGCTATGCTGTTAGCCTCAATAGCACTGCCCACCTCCAATTTCTCTCTCTTATGAACATATTTGACATCTAAACTCTCCAGATCCCCCCGCCTTCCTCCATTCTGTCAGAATCTTAACAAACGCAGGACCCCCTGTATACGTCGCATTCCTCGCAGCAGCAAGCAAAAGTTTGCCTTCATCATTGTGATATCCTGGCGTGCACTCTTTGAAGAACTCCGCTCGCAACTCTGCTCCATCTAAAATCGTCTGACACCACTTATCCTCCGCCTCTTGCTTCGACTCAACAGTCCGTATCTCTCTCTCTAAGCACTCTGAAACTACGTACGCGAAATGTATCGCTTGTTCGTGGGTGATGTGCATGAAGTTGGGCGTCAATGCGACCTGAACTACTTGGACCCATAAGCAATTAGGGAATCTGTGGGATGTCCAGCCATGCAGAGTCGAGACAGCATCTTTCCATTTCTCGGTTATAGTAAGGTTATCGCGGCCATGGATCTCGATGCCTGTTTGGTGCGACCATTTGTTCGCAAGCTCGAAGCCTGTAGCGTAGATCAAGCACTCAATCTCGAATTCTTGGCCGTTGGCTATGACGCTGTGGGCGGTGAGGCGTTCGACGCCTTGTCCTTTTGTGTCGACGAGCTTGACGTTGGCGCGGTTGAAGGTCTGGAGGTATTCATCGTGAAAGCAGGGGCGCTTGCAGAATTGGTTGTACCAGGGTTTAAGCGCATCTGCGGTCTCTTTGTCTGTGACGAGAGCTTCGTAGTGTGCGCGGATCTGTTCTATTTCCATGAAGTCAGTAGGCAAGGCAGCAGACAGAGATTAGCGTGGTACAGAGTACCGAGATTGAAAGTCCGCGCTTCGTCAAGCGGATTGTAGTTGCAAGCACATGTAAAAGTGGAAAGACTGTATCTGTGCTCGTGATACAGGGGTTGGGCGGTTATACAATAGTCGAGTCTTTACATGAGCACTGCAAACGTTCTCGTCGCCACGTGCTGTTCTCTAGTGCGCAGTGGGACTGGGTTAGTCGCACAAAACGCGCACGCGCTAGTGTGCGTTTTGTGCGTAGTCCAAGTCCTGTTCCGCTGCGTCTTAGCGTGAGCCGCAGCTATGTCAGAGAAATCGTGCCATGTTGTGCTTTTGTAACGACTTCAATTTTACCCCTCAACCATAGGTGTCAGCCGCAAATCGAACATGCTCGCCGCCCGTATTGCAGCCCTGCGTCGACCGGCAAGGCCGCTGACGAGCCCCGCCCATTCACTTGCGGCGGCAGGCAGCACCACAGCTCGGGCTCTCTGGCGAGGGGCTGTTATCTCACAGCGAAGACCAAAATGCAGCAAGAACAAGTCGGCCATTTCGTGCCCGAGTGTTGTGACGACTGCGTTATCGCCAACCGCACCGAATTTTTGGGCTTCACGTGCACTTTGGAAACGAGCCGCTATTAACACACTTCGATGCCTTGTTGGCTGCACCGTAGGCGACTTCTCTGCGATGTGGTATCTTCAGCTGTCGTACCCAAGCATGGGTATGGGGATGATTATGGCTATCTCTAGTCTGTTCACTCCTGTTCTGCCTTGTTACGAATTCTCACTAACTGTTGTTATGCAGTGGCTTCTGGTATTACCTCTTCGATGCTTCTAGAGACTGCGCTTCTCCGGCTTGGTCGTGATCGTCTGCCTTGGGTGGCTGCTGCTCGGACCGCTGCGGGAATGAGCATGATCTCGATGGTCACAATGGAGCTGGCTGAGAATGTAGTTGACTACTATCTCACCCGTGGTACGGTACAGCTGGATTCTGCAGCTTTCTGGATTGCGGCTGTGCTTTCTGTGTCTGCGGGGTTCGTAGCGCCGCTGCCGTACAATTATGCGCGACTGAAAAAGTATGGCAAGGCCTGCCATTGACCGCTTTAATTGCGCAGAGGGCGACAGAACTACGCTGTACTGTATGTTATCCCAGACCGTCTCGTACGGCCTGCAGTTCTCGAGATGTCAGTAGGATTGCGGGCTTGACGAAACATCGAGGCATATTCGCCCATGTATGTCAATTTACCCTCTTGGCAATCAAAGAGTCGTGTTGTTATTCTGTATTATAGAAGTGTTCTTGGCATGGCGTGGTATGATCTGAGTTGCATCGACGGGTAGAAGAGTGCCAACTACAGAAACCGTCTAAATTTCCAGATGCAAACAACAAAGTATATTGCCATGCTACTATTACTGTTTTCGAACTACTGCTGCTGCTATTGCTACTACTGCTACTGCGCTTACCTAAACCCTTCTCCTCCTAGCCATCATATCAACCGAAACAGACTTTACGAGTTCTACATTACCGTCATCAATCTTCCCACCAGAATTCAATTCACTTCAGGCCTTTGCTTCGGCGATGTACGCCTAAATGGCCAGTTGAGTTCTGGTAGCTTAAGTGCCAGGGTACTCAAAACGACGCTTACACTGCTGCCAGCCATTGCTATGGCATCCCACACAGGACTTATGCGCCATCCGGCCTCGTTATCAGACGCTCCGATCGTGTGAAAAACTCCTGCCGCGACTAGAATCAAGGTAATATTGTATATACCAGCCCACAAGAAATTGATCTTGACCCTAAGAAACACACGCTTAGAAAGCGTGATAAAGATGTGAATCGCAGCAGGGTGTGAGATTAAGACAATAAACGAAGATGCATTGATGGCGATGTCGCTGCCCGAAGAGAGCGAGATAGATACATCTGCGGCGGTTAGAGCAGGTATGTCGTTGAGTCCATTGCCCGTGAAAGTCACGAAAGTCCTCCGCCCCTCGGCTGAATGTTGAAACTCATGAATGTAGTCAGCCTTGTGGTAGAACACCCACGCGGACATTCTCAGCAGGAATATCCAACTGCTGAGCAATAACGTGAGCGGTGGTCGCTATAATATGGATTCCATAAGTTCAAAAGTGGGCGTGGAAACTGGATGGGTTGGAAAGGGCCTTGTGGGTGACTAAGCAACTCCGCCCAGAACAAACCTTAGATGCCATCTACCCCTCTCCCTCAAAAAAATCCCCAACGTCTCTCGCACAAGATCAGTGCCAGAGCGGGTCGGCCATCCTCCCAGCTAGCGCCCTTCACTGTTGCGAGAGCCAATATTCGCACCCTCCATCAGCATCTTCGTGTTCGTGAATGATCGGCACGACCTTCCCGTTTTCGCAGTGCCGCAATTTGCGGACTCTGCGCCAACCAACCACTCATTTCCGTATGGGGCGCTCGGCGTGCAGCCCATGTGTTTCAGAAAGATCAAAACGTCTTTATTCGGCTGCGTGCACAACGCCCTCTGATTGCTGACCGAAGCTAAGCAGATTTCTGATCGTTGGTTTTTATCTGGCGACTCGCTATGTGAGTACGAGTGACGTTACGGTAAGCGCACTCATTCGTCGCACTTGGAAATTAGCTATAGTAACATCCAATCACTGCCATCAGTAATCCCAAGTATGAAACAACATAGTCACAGGAACTGAGCAAGAGGGGAACTAATCGTAGACAGCGCATCAATTGCGACCTGTGAGGTCGGCTATCAACAAGAAACGTACAAACAACGTACAGCAAGAAGAAGTAAACCATCTTAGCGTATCAACGCCAACGCAACCCCTTGGGGTAGAGAATCACATCTTTCGTATTTTGGAACAGCAAACCAGTCCATTCCCTAGTCCTACTATGTCGCTTATGCGACATCGCAGCCCCAGATGCCTCCGGCGAGAGCACAGCCAATCTTGGTGTACTTCGGGTCAACTAGGATCGCGTTGTGGCCAGTCTGACCCTCGTACGCCCATCCCTTGGACATGGTAGAGCAGATGCCATCGAGTCCGCGGGTGGAGGGAACCTCGCAGAGGAAGCCACCGACCCACACCTTCTCGAAGTCGTCGGCGCCACCAGGAGCGAGGACCTGGCCCATGGTTCCAGGGTTGAGCTCGTGTTTCATCTGACCGTTGCCGTCGACGCAGGTCTTCTTAGCGTTGGCCTCGAGCGTGGCGTCCTTGACGTAGTTGGGGAGATCCAACTTGGCACGCCATTTGTTGGCGATGCTGAAATAGTCGTTTCCGCCAGTGGCAGGGGCGGTGGAGGGAGCAGGAGCAGGGGCAGCGCTGGTGGTGGGCTTGGCTGATGAGGGAGCAGGGGCGGCGCTGGTGGTCGGCTTGGCTGATGAGGGAGCGGCCGTGGTGGCCGGCTTGGTGGGAACCGGAACCGAAGTGGGAAGGACCGAGTATGCGATAGAATCGGGCTTTGTGGCGACGACAGTCGAGACTGGGACAGCACTGGCAGTGGGCCTACGAGTGCGGTGTCCACGGGAGTAGGATTGGGGAGCACTAGTAGCTTCAGCAGCCTTGATGGTGGCGGGTTCGGCGCCTGCAGTGACAATGACCGTGGCGACCTTGGTGACGACCACGAGCTCAGGCTCGGGAACCGGGACGGCGGCGATTGAGCCCGCGAGGGCAAGGACAGAGAGGAGACCAATGGCGTGCATATTGACGGTTTGAGTTTGACTTGTTCAGTGAACTTCGACGTAGATGATATATGATTTCTTGTTTTGTAGGGGCTAGCCGCTGAGCAGAGCGCTAAAAATGAATGTATAAGTCCCGAAGGTTGGTGCTGAAGAGCTTGTGGGTGTCGAAAGAATGACTGGAGTGCAAGTGCTGTACGTCGAAGTCGCAGACTCGTGAGGGACACAAGAAGGCGTGGGCCTGGCCGCTTTCTTATACTGGATCACTGCATGCTCCTGGACTGGGAGGATTAACGAAATTAAGACAGACGCCGGGCCGCCGTAGTGGCGCCAGTCCCATCTCCGCACTGTTGCTGCTCATCACTGAGCGTCTGTGCCACCTGCTAAGGCCCCATCTCGTGTACTCGCGCAGCTACGCTTGCCACCTTGTCTTAATTTCTCCAGCGATTCCGGTGGCTTGGATTTACGTCAATCTTCTGTTTTCATCTTGGTGGGCGCACACCTCAATCATTTTCACGCAGTTGGCTCACTCTCGCTTAACAGTCCGATGCATGGGGACGGACGGTACCTGCATGGTCAGGTCTGCTTGCGTTCAGGTTCTGGTCGGGCGCTATGTGACAGTAAGAAACCGTGCGCTCCAATCATTAGTTACATTCACCCTTACCTCATCATTTCTCCAATGGTATTTACATTAATCCCAGGCTCCAAATACTGATTGCTGCAGGGGGATGTGGAGTTGTGAGTCCGTGTGAGTCAGCACTAGAGATACTTTGTTTGTTCGTTTTAGAGACATCCCCTGCCGCCACTCGTTTTAGTGTGCCTGACTTTTGGTGAGCTGGAGATGTGTGAGTGGCGAAGAGGCAGCAATCGAGGCACGATGTTTCACAGTTTCAGCTATGCATTAGTGGGAAGAAAAGCCGCGCTCGTGTACATAGTATGTGGAGAATGTAGAATCATTACTACGGGTTTCAACTGCAAGCCATCGTTTAGGTATTCAACGGGCTGCAAACTGCCGAGTGCGATCACCTTCCGAAGAAACAACCGCTCAGAGTTTGGATATTAGGTAAGAAGAGATGAACCAGCATCGCAGTTTGTGAGAGATGGCGTGAATTATGGAGAGGTAGAAATGAAAGAAACGATTCTCTGGTTCTGCATCTTTCGATATTCATTTCCATGGCTTGTGCGCAATGTCAATCGGTCTGGTCGGGAGCTGAACCCAGCGGTAGCATAAACCACGATTCGGAAGCAGACAGTCTTCGGGACTGGCGGCCGATGAACAAGATTGGATGAATCCTCATCCCTTGACGCATTGCATAAACATTCCACAACGTCTTAGCAACCCAAGTTCACTCGTCTTGTGCGCTCACACGTGGCGGTACAACTGTTGGACCTCTGGTCTGTTCTCGTCACACCGAGTCTCGCATCCAATGTCTCTTATCCACGCGACACAAGTGCATGTCGTCTCCTCTCGACAACACATAGATTAGACAGAGAAATCGCTGCTCACGACGTCATTTCGCACACCTCTAACTTCATTGGAGGTACCGGGCGGTATAGATACCAGTAACGTTTGATTGACGAACGTCAGGGTTGTAGGGCGACCCCGCGGTTTACATGAATCACTCTGATCACTTCCGAACCGGCCCGCTCGTCTTATCTAGTTTAATGAACCGCTGTCTCACCATGTTTAATTCCCCATAATTATTTCCATTCGCAAAGAGACTACCTTGATAGGAAAATGCGGAGCCGTACAAAATGTGTGCACTTGGCGGTCGGAAAATCTTGCAACACGGCGCTCAGTATCTAATGTGGCAATAGGAGTAAGGAGGTCGGAGTCAGTGCGCTGCGCAATGGAAAATAAGCACTGTGGCTCGAATTGCGCATGCTGCGAAGCGGCGAGTCCATACTTTTCCGGCTATTTGTTGGATGCCTCACGTCAGGCTCAGTTTCCAGGCATGTCAACACCGATATACGCAACTCAGCGCACGGCGTTGGTCTCAATTCTCCGATCTCTACTGCTGCGTGCACAGCACGCCTACTTGCATTGTCCGCTTAAGCCCCGGTGAACTTTGGGAAGCACATCGTCGGAACCATACAGGCTCGCTCAGCTCATCACCATCTACTGATATGCTTTACAGTACATCGATCGGCACAACTATGCGCAGCCACATCATCAAGAGCTAAGTTTCTGTACCATGTTTCCAAGAACGAATACGCGCAATGATGGCTGAGAGTGTCCTTGTCTCGTGGTACGCTAATCAGACCAAATTTCTGGGCTGAGATGTCACTAGCCGTTCTGAAACCACGGCCACGGTACTAGGTACCTAGACGAAGGCACGAGGCCGCACGTGCATAACGCAACATCTCGAACATCCAACAATGCCAATCTACATAGTATCTAGACACAAAATCCACGGCCCAGGTACCGAACCAAGAAAGCCGATCGTTTCCAGATCTTTGCTCCGCGAAGTGTTGGGTGTGGGTCGCAGATGTTGACTGCGCGTCTACATGTCTTAGTGCAGCACAAGGACACCACTGTGAGCGGTCGTATCACGCTATCGTAGACCAGACGTCAAAACAAAGAACATATCTAGATCGATCCACGCGGATGATCAGCAGTGGTCGGAGATCTCCAGTTGATGTTGTACGCGCGGCACCAACGATGGATTCGACATGCAGCTCCCCAGAATAGTCCGAAGGTATCCACACCACCCACGTCTAGCATGTCATACCGAGAAGGTGGGAAAAGAAGGATACATATCGATAGCTAGGATCGAACGGACTCGTTCACTCTTTGGAGCGCGAAGGAGTTCGCGATCAATGCTTTTCTCACATGTGAACTGTGTTGATCGTAATACAGCAGAACCCTTGCATTGTCTCAAAGCGGCCCTTGAAAGACGAAAGACTCTGGTAAAGGGTGGAAATGAGGAAGACGGCTTTGTTAAACCCAGTCCTTCGGACTCTTCAGGCTCTTCAGGCCCAGTTTCTCAGTAGTACCCTCTGCCTTATACGCTTTCCCAATACCCTCCAGCTCATTCTTGGGAACAACATTGTACACATTACTGAACCTGCCCGGCGCTCTTTCCTCCGCTAATTGCAGTACATGATCGGGGCCATTTGCGCGATTCGCCATGACAATCTTCGCTGTGGGTGAAAGACGGTCTTGCTCGTACTGCTTAAGCGCTGCTTCTATGCCATTCGAGGGTGCAGAA
Source organism: Corynespora olivacea (assembly GCA_019202945.1). NCBI lineage: Eukaryota > Fungi > Ascomycota > Dothideomycetes > Pleosporales > Corynesporascaceae > Corynespora > Corynespora olivacea. The sequence goes on from JAGQEM010000066.1 coordinate 109,745, forward strand.
GAGATATGTTCCACAAGCGTCTCGGCATCAATGATGGCCTAAGAACCACGGTTCGACTTGATCGGATACATAGCATGCTCCACATCGCCCAGCAATGTCAACCGCCCAAATGACCACTTTTCCACCGGATCGCGATCACTTGTCGAAAACTCAAAAACCTTCTCTGTACCACCGATCAATCCTTTCATCTCCACACCTACGCATCGCCAGCTCTGAAACGGTCCTTCGAATACAGACTCCGGCACCGCTTTCGTCCAATTTGTTTCCAGCGGCTTGAGATCGATGTCATCTTGACTCCGTATCCTGATCTCTGCGATTCAGTTCACAAGCGATTTGCTTTTGTCGGCTGAGCGCTGAGAGATTGGGTACGAGATAAACTTTTGGTCGGCGTGGCCATCTCATCCCATACTTGCGTTGGTGAGGTAGGGTTCCCGCTCGATACAGCCACGCCAGAGCATCCGGCCGGAGAAATGGGCGAGCCTTGGTTGAGGTAAATGATCTTTCTTGCAGTGGAGTTGATGCCGTCCGGGGCTATGAGAACGTCTCCGGTGACTTCTGGTATTTTTGCCAGCATCGCATCGTTCCGACGGACGAAGAAGGCTGTGATGGTCTTCTCCGTCTGCAAGAAGTTGAACAGCAAGTGATTCAACTTCACGAACTTCTCTCTCAGTCTCTCTTTCACTGCACTCAGCAACAGCATCTGGAAGTCGCCTCGATGTATACTGAACTGTGGCACTGAATAGCCTGCGCTAGCGCCCCGTTTTTCGCTGAGAATCCCATCGCGATAGCCATTATAGAAATTCAGTTCTCCCATTTTAATCACGGTCACCTCTAGCGCGTCGAGCAATTCTAAGTTTCGTAGTGTTAGGACAGCAGATGGATGAACTTTGATTACGAAGCCGAGAGTTGTGAGCTGTAAGGAGGCTTCGAAGATCTGGATGTTGGTGAGGCCTGTGGCGTGGAGCGCCAGCGATGAGAATCTTGGGTTGTTGTCTGAGGTATGACATTATACTTCGTTGATTGCAATTGCGTATAATAAGAGATTTCAAGGGGATAGTGCTGGGTTTCAGCGTGCATTATCGTTAACATCTATATGATGTTAGGCATACAAATTCGGTCAGCGCTACCGTCAACATACCGCGCCCTACCAGCTGCAAGCGCATTGACATGTATTATTTATGCCAATAGTACAGGTTTTCTTCTATTTTGTTCTAGATCCAGCCAGCCATAAGGCACGTAAAGTTCAATTTATACACCTAGCATGTCCCGTCAACGTTGATAAAGCGTAGTATGTACCGAATCTAAATACCGATAGGACTAGCGCTTCGTACACACCAGGGTCTCAATATGCTTATGCACTTCACAGGCTGTCATCATGGTGCTATAAGGCAAATGGTGGGTGAAAACCTATAGTTCATTGAAAAAAAGTGCAATAATGAGCAGTTTTGTGCTACAAAAAATCGGGTATATATAAAATGACAACCGCGAGTCACGCGGCTTCGACACTGAAAGGAAAGCCATCCAGTGACTATTGAAGTCCAAAAGAAAACGCCTGGTCCTTGTATTTACAAAAGCCTTTCCTCCGTATGATTCGTCCCGTCATCTCGATAATTGTGTACGAAGAGTTTAATACTCCTCCTCGTCCATCATCAAGCGACCAGCAACACTCCTCTTGAGCGCCTTCTCGTCACTGCACATGCGCATGTTGATATCCATAGCAGTTCCTGCGTTGCCGCAGCCGAAGACTGGTTCGGCGATGCCAAGCTTCTGGAGAGGGGTGTCGACGTAGTAGGCCTGTGTTGGGCAGTAAGATCCACCCTTGCAGTTAATCTTTCCACACTTTGTCTGTTAATTTGTTAGCAGTCTCGATCATGTCAGTGAGTGATGGGGAAAACGTACGTTGGGGGAGTCCATAGCCAGACCCTTCGAATAGCCAGGGCAGTTGGATGCGCTATTTCCGCTAGCGCAGTTGACGAAGGAGATGTCGTAGTAGAGCATGTTATTGGCAATAGCGTACTCGAATTGAGTGTGTTTACCGTTGACAATCTGGTCCGTTGCGCTGACCTTGAAAACGACACCACAGCCAGCGCATGAGCTGCGGATAGGCTCAGACCACTTAGTCCTCTTGGGAACTTTGATAGCTTTGGAGGAACCTTTTCCATCAACACTCCAGACCCAGATGTCATTCGAGCAGCGGTTCTCCAAGGTTGCCCTTCCGAAGGCGCGGCGCTCGAGATCTCTAGCGCCAATTTCGTGGATAGCACCATTGATGTTTGTGACCTCCTTGGAAATGTCGACATTGGGAATATCAATGTTGATGGCGACCAAAAGGGCAGCTTGCAAAGCGCCGGCGAGGAAAATGGACTTGAACAGCATTGTCAAAATACTGGAAAGGATGAATTTGATAGGTTGAATGAGTGTGATATAGCTCAGCTCAAAATGAGTGGAATGAACCAAAAGGCTCGAGAAGGAAAGATGAAGAATAGTAAGACTGAAATGATGAGCTTTGATAAGAAACAAGACAGAACAAAGACTTAAAGAAATGGGTCTACTTCTCTTTATGAGTAGGAAGACGGACAATTTTAAGGCCTGTTAAGGCATCCTTACAATGAAAACATCAGCTTGTCGGCTGAATCCTGCAAAAAGCAGAAATAGGAATAAGGTCCCTCCCAAAAGAGAGCCAAGAATCAAGGAACAAGGGTAAACTATCAGTCTTTGGAGCGATAGCTAGAGTTTGAGTGCTAAATAGCCAGCAACTATTTGCTTCTTACTTAGGATGACTTTTAGGCGTAGACGGAGATGAGCAACGGATAGGCGCAGGCAAATTCGGAAGGTGTGCAAGGCGCTCTGAAATGGCCGCAGTTTGAGAGGCCGAATAGTCAGATGGGGGGCCCGAAATGAGGCTTGTTGTTGTTTCGTGATCTATGGTAGGTACCTAGGTCTCTGCTCGGAATTGCACGGACCACCCACTCGACATTACGAAGTGCGAAACATTGGAATGACCGGCACAGCGCAGAGCAATTCTCACAAAGAATCCAAATGCGATAAAAGACGAAACCGCTGTTAGTTTGGTGGGATTGTACCGAAGACGTTCTCCGTTGAGCTTTGGGTGTCGGCGACGCGGTCCGACGAGAGCGCTTAGCCTTGCGATGTAAGCTGGAAGAAACGGCCAATCTGTCGCAAGGATCGTCAAACTGAAGGTATTTTTACACCTCTTTCAGTTTCCAGTCCGAGAGGCAGTGCGATATGAGCTTATTAAAAGCCAAAATCTTCAGGCAAGCGACATGACTAACCTAAAGTCCATCCATATTCGATTTCGAAGCAATAGAATTCCCCACGCACGTTGGATTTTACCATATTTACCCTAGGTTTACATGCTCAGGCTATTCTTTAAGCGCCATGGCGCTTGGTACATGGAAGTACCACTTGCGCGAACGTCTTCCTGCTTGATTCCCGAGGAGTGTCCTTTTGAGAGAAAATAAGCCTTATGCGCTAAAAGACCATCACTAAGCTTATATCACTATCGCAGCCCCTTAGGCATCTTTGTTGAAGCCGGAGAATCTGTGGAGGAAAGAGTGAGCTAGAGATATGCTGTCACGTGAATCGCGCTCAGGCAACCACGATAGTTAGATTCCTTTATTTGTCGCCAATTGGCTGGCTTTGTCATTAGTTTCTAGACCGTGCTCTGAATAGATAAACCACGCGGTCCCCCCTTAGATAGCTCTTCAGCAGATTCTCTATACATAACTTTTCATCCACGATCTCTACTCTGTTCTCTATCTTATATATGCATTCGGGTGATTTATGTGGGGGATCACTGCGTGGTAAGAGCCAGTGATTAGATGAAGCTTATATACGAAGGAAATGAGTGGAATAACGTGTATCCAGTACTTGGACACCCTTCTAACCTTAGGTTAGGTAATGTGTAAGCTCAGGCTTATAGTAAGCAGCTAATATCTACGTGATATACCCCCTAGGTAAATACTACATTAGGAAAAGTTTTTCATCTCATGAGCGCGAGCGTGCGCAGGCCTAGTAAATTTACATCTATATACATTTTACTAATCTACGTGTGATCGATTGATTTAATCAATCAATCTATTTATTCACAGGCCTCATAAGTGGTAGGTAGTGGATTGATTCCTATGACACGGCACAAAGCATGCCACGCCTCGAAGTCATCTCCTGAGCCATACCAGAGATCAAACTTTCTTCGGAGAGCATCTTGATATCTCTCCCAATTGTCTATCTCTTCTAAACTGTGACGACACGTTTTGGAGGCGCTCGTAAGACACGGACAGTGTTGCGGAAGGATCGTAATTGAACAATGGGAAAGATGCGAAAAAGTCCTTAATTAGGCTTTGGTCGAGGACAGGTACAATATTATCCGCCGGTGAAGTAATGATTAAAGTTTTTGATACTTTAAACGTCTTAGGCTGTAAAGGATTGCTGCAGGATAAGGCAGCGATAGCACCTGAGATGTGGGCAATAAGGCGTTCATTGTGGTCGTCATCTATTAGGTGGTATCGAAGATGAGGGACAGACATAGCCAGCTTGCATATATTGCATACTCATATGTCGGACATAGCGGCGTCGAAAAGTTCATCAGCATTAGTAGAAGTTCCATGTGTCTGATGAAGTCTGCCGCGTTGACGAAATATGCGGGGCTCTGATGCATGCCACAAGAGTCCAGTAAAACGCAGTCACGAGTTTGCTATACATCATAGAATTATTGAAATAAGAAACACAAAAACGTCTATTTCTCCTCATCAGCTTAGATAAAATGTTGCGTGTTTCGTTAAAGTCGGCTTTATTAAGACTATGGGACTTTTTATGCGTCAAGTATGCCAACTAGTATTGAAGTTCCGCCTTGTGTAGAAATCTAAACCTCCTCCCCCCTTCTCTTTTTAATAGGCTGTGTAGCTGCCCCATCTTCATTCCCGTAATAATACTCATTTCGGACACTGGAGTGAAACATCTCAATGTCCGCTAGCTCTGGTGATAACAGCGCTCATACTGCGATGCCTTCATTGCCTAGGTCAAGAAGAATCCAGGCTCTGTTATTGCGCTAGTGACGTTGAGTGTTCTGGGCGTAGGAGGGGATGGGGCTGCCACTGCGACTTTTAGTTCGTAGGAACCAGACACTGGTGGGGATCTACGACCGGCCGCCCTCCTTACAGGTAGTAGCAACAGTAGTGGCCAAATCATGAAATTTACTACGAAGTCATTTGAAAGTATCCCAGCGTAGGTACTACTATTCTATATTCACACTAGCTCCTTGTCTAAGACTATAAGCAGCGTCACTCTTGTATCTCTATTACCTCCACCTGCCACTCATTCAGTGTCTGGGTGGTCCTGCCCTAGGACTGGCTTCTGTATATGAGAGCATCTCTCTATTAGAGAAAGAGCCTCTTGAGTGCGATTTTGCGATTTGAGTGTAAAGGCAAGGTCAGCCATAGCTGTTAGTGTAGAAGAATATTCCTCCCTAAGTACTCTTATTTTTATCTCTATTACTTGTACCTGTAGCTTTTCTGCCTCCTTCTGCCGCCCCTGGTTGTAGTATATTGACGCTAGATTATCCATGCTGGCTACTGTAGGAGGATGACGCTCCCTAAAATTCCTCTTTCTTATCTCTATTACTTACACCTGTAGCTCTTCTGCCTCCTCCCACCGGCCCTGGTTTGAACATATCGACGCTATATTTTCCTTGATGGCTAGCGTATCAGGATGCTCTGCTCCAAGTACCTTCTCTCTTCCTTTAAGAACTTGCCGATATAATGTTTCTGCCTCCTCCCACCGGCCCTGGTCTGAACATATCGACGCTAGATTGCTCATGCTGACTAGCGTATCAAGATGACTCTCCCCAAGCTCCCTCTTTCTTAACTCTATTACTTGCACCTGTAGCCTTTCAGCTTCCTCCCACCGCCCTTGGTTTGAGTATGTTGACGCTAGGCTGGCCATGCTGCGTAGCGTGTCAGGATGATCATCTCCTAGCTTTGTCTTATAAGTCTCTATCACTTGCACCTGTAGCCTTTCAGCTTCCTCCCACCGCCCTTGGATCCAGTATGTTAACGCTAGGCTGGCTATACTGCGTAGCGTGTCAGGATGATTATCTCCTAGCTTTGTCTTATAAGTCTCCATCACTTGCACCTGTAGCCTTTCAGCTTCCTCCCACCGCTCTTGGATCCAGTATGTTGACGCTAGATTTCTTATGCTGAGTAGCGTGTCAGGATGATTATCTCCTAGCTTTGTCTTATAAGTCTCCATTACTTGCACCTGTAGCCTTTCAGCTTCCTCCCACCGCCCTTGGTTCCAGTATGTTGACGCTAGGTTGGCCATGCTGCGTAGCGTGTCAGGATGATCATCTCCTAGCTGTATCTTACAAGTCTCCATCACTTGCGCCCTTAGCGCTTCCGCCTCCTTGTACCGCTCTCCAAGCGAATATGCCTCCTCCCACCGGTCCTGGTCTGAACATATCGACGCTATATTTTCCTTGATGGCTAGCGTATCAGGATGCTCTGCTCCAAGTACCTTCTCTCTTCCTTTAAGAACTTGCCGATATAATGTTTCTGCCTCCTTTACATCGTCTGCGTTGTTCGTGTGGTCAAATCGGCGTATGAGTTGGTTTCCCAGGTTTTCCAGCCTCTCTGCGAAATCTGGATGGTCTGGAGGCGTTGCATCAACTCCCTGGCGCGCCATTTGAACAGCCTCCTCTAAGTCACTCTCTGCTACTCCATCAACTACCTCTTCAGTGAATGGAATATGAGTCCCTCTTCGATCAGGTGTAAGCTTTGTTTCTTCTCCTGGAATCGTTCTATGTTCTACCGCTGCCTCGATCGCTTCAACAGATGACGACCTAGAGCTATCAAAGGCGAGAATTGAGGGATCCGAATTCTCCCAAGGAGCACCTACATCCTCTTCGACGGCCACATTTGAATCAATGTCATCTTGAGCACCTGAACCAATGGGAATTGCAAACAACGCCAACTGCTCCAAGTGCGAAGCAAGGTGGCGTTTAAAGACAGTTGGGTCGACAGTGAGGATGTGTTCGGATGTATCAGAAGGCATACTAGCAACTTCTACCCGCTCCTTAAGACGATCGACCCATTCTAAGCAACACGGACACTGCTGAGCTGGTATCTCATTGAGTGGTTTTCGGGCAATATCGAGAATGAGTTGCGCCTCGTACTCTTCTAGTATCTCTGGATGTCGTCTTTGAACGTGGTCAAGGTAACGCTCTTTGAGCTGGAAGGTCTTGCCCTGGCAGATTTGGCAGGTGTAATTGACGCGGTGGTTCTGCATCTCGTGGTGAAACCATTCGTTGATATCGCTAAAGTATGGGGAATTGCAGTTGGGAAATGTGCAAACGTAGGAGCGGAGGTCGGAGAAAACATGCCGTCGCCATACTCGTTCGTTCTTGAATTTCTTCATTCGGAAGCAAAACGGGCATTCAAATTCTTTCTTGGAACCTGCTCGCAGGTCGTCGAGCTTCGGAATCCTCGCGGTGGCTGAAGCGTCAAGATCACCACCAACAGAACGAGATATGGTTGTATATGACCTTGCATCGTTTTCGGGATCTGAATCTTCTTCTACGGTGAGCATCTGAGGTGCGATTCGGTCTGGTGCCAGGCTCGAAGCTTTTGTGAAGAACGTGGATGGTCGACTAGAAGAGTCAGGTTGTAACTCCATGGCTGGAAGCAGCTTGTTGGAAGCTTGCGCTTTGGTTGCTACATGCTCTAGCGACTGCTCATGATCGAGCACACCCTCAAGCTTCTCGCGGTGGTCTTGAATGTAGTTCAAGTAGTGTCGGCGTTGGGTGATGGCTCGACCGAGCCGCTTTTGGAGCCACGCAAATTCTTTAGACGCGAGCTTTGGGTATTTCGCAGCTACATGAGCGATGTCGTACTGGTCATTAAACTGATATCGATTCCGGCTAAGAGCTCTGGCAAAGAGATCTGTGGGTGCAGCCTGGTGGATGAGGTTAGATACTCGGAAGAGATACGTGATGCAGGTCCCAATTTCCCCAAGAAGTTCTTTTTCTTCGGTTTGGTCGCCCTCATCATCAAGAGACATAGAAGCTGCTTCTCCTTCGCGCTCTCCAGAAACGAGCTCTGAGACTAAATTAAATTATGTCAGCTGGTTCACGTCAAATGTAAAGCAGCAGACGCACGCTCTTTGGTGACCTCGTTGAGATCATTTAGCAACTCCAAAACATGAACCAAAACATATTTAGCATCAAAGAGGCGTGACTCAAGAGACAAAGGAGACTCCGGGAGATGTATGGCTCCAATGTTGCCCATCCATAGGCTAAACCTGTCCAGCTCGTCCTTTATCTGTCCATGATGGATTCGACCATTCTGCCTGTTCGGATCGGAAAGGGTTGAGACAATGGTTTTTAAAGTTGTGATGAAGGCACGACATTGCGCCGACACAGATGTGGGCATCGTGGCCCAGGCGGCTACTTCAATCTCAGCCTTGCCTGATCACGGACGAGGAAGGCGCTCCGATGCGGTACTGGTTTTGCAAACCTCAAAGCGAGAACAAGCGGTTTCTATTTGGATAGTTAACGAATTTATATCATAGGAGGAATGAGATTTTGTCATGCTGGGCTGGGTGAGGTTAAGTGGTGTGAAGCTGAGGGGTTTGCCAAGTGCGGGGTGTGTCAGCTGGTACCTACCTACCTAATACGGTCAACTCTCAGCTTCAGTCGAGACCACATCTCACCCTACGGCGACACCACACCATGCTTCGTTCAACACCTCCATCTCTCTAATTCCTTCATTCTTTGATGCTTCCCAATGAGTGGCCTCGAAATCGCAGGCGTTCTCCTCGGAGCGTTTCCCCTGGTCATTTCCAGCCTCGAGCACTGGCGCGATGTCGCTAGGGTCGGCGGTTTCTTTTGGCGGGTGCGGAAAGAGTACACCACTTGTCGCAGGGAAGTGCGATTTTATGAGGTCCTGTACAAGCGAAATTTGAAAGAGCTTTTACTGCCGATTGTGAATGATGCAGATGGGGTGGCTCGTCTGATAGATGACCCCGGTAGCAAAGACTGGAGTAGCAAGGCTCTGCAGGAGCGTTTGGAGGGACGGCTCGAGGACTCATATGACTTGTACATGGAAATCATCAGCGAGACGAATGAGACAGCCGAAGAGTTGAGGAAAGAGTTAGCTTTTGACAAGGCAGCTATTCAAAGCAAGTTAGCTCCGCCGGAGCCGAAGAAACAGTGGCGACCGTCAAGCCCACAGCCATTGAACAAACCGTCCAAACTTGCTTCAGTAAAAACGAAGTGGGACTACGAAACATTCCGGCTCAAGTTCAGCTTCAACGAGTCAGTGAGAAACGAGCTTTTCAAGCAGATGAAGAAATGCAACGAACGGTTGGAAAAGCTTCTCAACACGAGTGACAGGATATCCGCGCTTGAGAACGTTGCTCGTACTCACATGAAGCATACTACCGCTCTGGAGATGATGTTTAAGAAGGTGTGGAAGAAGTCAGACCTCCTCTTTAAAGCCATCCAAAAGGCATGGCAGTGCTCTTGCCAGCAGTGCCACTTCGCCAACCTTCGGCTCGAGCATCGCACGCTTCCGGAAATATGTTTTGAGGTCATTCTCATGTCTGTCACTTCATTGTCTCGGGATAATCCTCCATGGTCCTGGAGAGAGCTGCAGTTTGGACAAATGAGCGACTGTTCCTTTCCGCAAAAGCTTATAAGGTCGTCCACCATATCTCAGTCATCCCAGCATCTGCCTAATCATACTTCGGCGCCAGAAATATCACATATACCAGCAAAGTCAAGGAATGTTACATTCACAACACCCGCCCTAAGCATACCAAAGCTCGAGTTGGACATTCCGGACAACCCAAGCGTCAAGCTCTGCCAACTTCTAGGCAACGAAGAATATGGAAAATGCATTGGCATTATTGGTCATGACGATGAAAGATATCATCTCCACCCAATTACAAAAAGGAAACAACCTGATAACAGCGACCCGATAACATTGGATCATATCCTCTCCAGCGACTTTGAAGGGCACCTTACCCGACGTCAACGCTACTCTATGGCCCTGCTTCTTGCTTCCTCAGTCGCCCAGCTCCAATTTACCCCATGGATTAACAAGTGTCTTACAAAAGAAGATGTTTTGTTCTTTCCATTCGCAGATGATGACTGTAGTGTACCATATCGCGAACCCTTCATCCGCCAAGGCTTTACGCTCCACCATCCTGCGTCCTCAGATACCAAAGTCGATGACTACAACTTCTCCTCGCTTGGAATTCTCCTCTTAGAGCTATGCTTTGGTCAACGACTAGAAGAACAGCCTTTTCGCAAAAAGCATCTAGCCGAGGCTGGAGAAGCAAAGCAAGCCTTTGATCTCATGGCGGCGCTAAAGTGGTCTCAAGATGTGCGTGATGAAGCTGGCGATGATTTTGCATCAGCTGTGAAATGGTGCTTCTTCACAAGTGTGAAAAAAGGGAATCAATCATGGCGAGGTGAGATGATCAAGAATGTAGTCAGACCACTGGAACGGTGCCAGGAGCATTTCAAAACAACAGCTGTGTTATAAATTAAGAAAAAGAAGAAGAAGCCATTTTTCCATGGAAAGAACCAATTCTCAGGGCAGGTCCATATTAAATAAGCATTTCCAGTCACAGAGGAGGGTTGGGGAAATAGGTACAAAATAATGAAGGTTTTTTGCAACTAAGAAGGACTAACTTATAGGCCATGGAAGAGGTATTGTTATTGAGGTTGAAAGAGTGAGTGTTGGACGCGTTGAGTATAATATGTTTGTTAGAGCATCTTCCTATACTTAACCAGCATGATGAAACTAGAATATACATATAAATTTCAGAATTGAATTACAGAGGCGAGCTATAGGGGCGGAATCTTAGCATTCTCCATACTGACAAGGAGATATCGCCTGAAATTATAAATAGGTGGTGGTGAGAGTATGGTCTGTAGATCTGACGCTGATTTTACTTCTCATATTGTAAAGCTAGTTTCATACTTGGATAAAAGATAACTCAGGTACTTCAATTCCTTTCATTCTGAATGAAAAAACTTCTTTTCTTTGTCAGGGAATTGTTTTCTTCTATACATAACTTTTGTGTTTTTGTTCAGCGGAACTGTGAAGAATGACCACCAATCACCTACAAGGTCTGAACTGCTGCCCTTTCCTTGCAATATCCTAATGAAGCCACTCAGAATAATATCACCATTTCAACATGGGACTTTAGCTGACTTAGATTAGAGATATTCGTGAGTATCCCGATAATTACACAGCATTTTCTATCCGATTCGCCGCAACGCACCAATACAGCTGCAGAACCTTCGACTATTGATTAATAATTCTGTATGTCCAAGTCTCAATTCAGCCTCGGTCTTTCTTTAATAGTACGACACATTTCTGTTGTCTTTACTCTTCGTCCAATCCCGACCGTCACACAACACAACAAGATCGATCAATCTGGTTGTAAAGCGTATTACTGCTAATATTGCTTATATTGTTATTCATCAGAATCGAATCTTATATTTTTACAACGACATCATTTTCCCATTAAAACAGATCATTGGAATCTATCGCATTTTCAGATATCGGTTGCTGTTGTGCGTAGCTGATGTGCTTCCTACGCCCAATGACGCAATCAAGATAACACACCGCCATCAGCACCCTCATTCACGAATACCACTTTATAGAGGAGACACTTTTGCAAACAAAGCTCTCCTGTAGACTTTTATTGTATAAGTAGATATCAGCGACAACTCCAGGCCTTAAGCCAAATACGCACTATGGTATTTTTTCTTGTGAGCTGCATATCCATGCTACGGCGATCTCCTCAACTCGCTACGCCACGACGCGAATAACCACGCCACAGCAGGACGTACATGCGTTATCGACCCAATAAGTGAACACCATAGATGACGCCATGTATGCTACCGATGAGCATTTCATAGCATAATAACAGATATCCGACCGGCAATAAAATGCATCTCTTGTCACTCCTTCCTCTCTCTTCTAGTATTTCAACCCTATTTCACCCTCAATGGCTCCCAGATATTCCAGTGTCGCCGTTATAGGCAGCGGACCCTCCGGCATCTCAGCCATCAAAGCTTTATCTGAAGAAAACGTCTTCTCAAAAATCCGCCTCTTCGAACGACGAGAAAAGATCGGTGGCACATGGCTTTTCGATGAACAACCTGAGCCCTTCGCAACACACTCAACCCAACCGCAACCAAACCCACCATCCGCACTTCCTAGATTCACACCCCCAGAACCTGAAAATTTCACTTCGCGCACCGGTCTATACTCGTCCCTCGACAGCAATGTCGGCTCCGAAGTAATGGCTTTCACGTACAAGCCCTTTCCCCGCGAAAACTCCGCAGCATCCATTCATCGGCTCGGGCGCGGAAACTTCACTCGCCCATGGGAGACAGTCGCGCATTATCTTGAAGAGATTGCAGAGCCGTTCACGCATCTTGTATCCTTGAAGACGAATGTTGAGCGCGTAGAAAAAATAGGCGGGAAATGGGTTCTAACGCTTCGACGCACGGATCACGTGTTCAAGGGCGAGAGGCAGGACTATTGGTGGCAGGAGACATTTGATGCGGTTGTGGTAGCAACAGGACACTACAGTGTGCCGAATGTGCCCAAGATTTCAGGCCTGGAAGAAGCGGTGAAGTTGAAGCCAGGAGCTTTTGAGCATGCAAAAGCGTATCGGTCAGCTGATGACTATGTCAACAAGGTACATATCTCACAAGAATGTGTATTGTCGAAGAGGAAGAGACTGATAATGAACCAGAAAGTAGTCGTCGTAGGTGGCAACGTCTCCGCCTCGGATACAATAACCGAACTCTACAACATCGTCTCCGGTCCACTCTACGTCTCCCAACGTGGTCACAACGAAGCATTAGACCCGGCTTGGAACCTCCCCAACGTCGTTATCAAACCGCAAATCAGCAATATCAGCGTCGATCCTAGCTCTGGTGTCAAAGCCGCCTTTTCTGACGGCACTGTGATCGAGAGTGTTGACAAAGTACACTTTGCAACCGGTTACCGCCTCTCGTATCCCTTCCTGAATCCAGATCCCGTAACACCTAATGGCCGCTTGTCGGGTTTCTTCCAACACATCTTCAACATTGCAGATCCCTCGCTCACAGTCGTCGGTCAAGTCAAAGCTGCTATCTCTTTCCGTGTCTACGAGTATCAGGCTGTAGCTGTAGCGCGGTACTTTGCAGGTCGTGGAGGTGGACTCCCTTCTGCTCGCGCTCAAGATGAATGGGAAGTCCAGAGACTGCAATACAAGGGGTCAACTTCACTATTCCATGAGATCAAGCCTGATTTCGCAGAGTACTTTGCCTTTTTGAGAAAAGTAGCAGGCAAACCAGTGGAAGAGAGCGATGGGTATGAGTTACCGGCTTGGGAAGACGAGTGGGCTGTTAAAGGGTTTGCAGTTCTGTCAGCGAAGACGGAGTGGTGGAAGAAGTTGAAGGAGGATGCGGAGGCGGTTGAGAAGATAAAGGCGAAACTATAAATATCCAGTATGCTCAAGATCTTTTCTCCAGGTGAGAGGCTTATATTATAAGTACTACTAGAAGTTCGCTTTTCGCGTTCTTGTTCCACACTCTATTGAATTGATATGATTGCAGAGATTACGACCTGTAAGGTCCGCTGGAATGCATTAGTATTTAAATTATAATTATAAAAGTCCAAGTACTTGGAGTGGGAAGCCTCCCTCCTTCGACAGTCCACCTCAGACTTTGGAGGCGACGAATGCAGCGGCGGCTGGAGCATCGATCTCGTAGTTCCTATGCGCGTCGGTGATGATGATACCATTGTCGCAGATATTATCGCCGTCATGGCAGATGATAAGGACTTTGGAGGCGTCGACCACACCGAAGGTCTCATCACGGTCGGCATCTCCGAAGGTCACAACTGCCGGGGAGTTAGCAAATGACTCATGCGAGAAGTGTCTGATTACGTAGTAAGGTGACGAGGAATAGGAATGACTGACCAGCATTTACTCTATCAGCAACCGTAGCCGAGAGCTGCTGTGTAGCAGTATGAACGAGCTGAGCTCCTTGGCTATATCCCGAGACCACGATCTTTGTCGAAGGACATTGCGTAGTAGCCTTTTACGTGTTAGCTTAAATTACAGAACAGGTCATTTCAATCTTGACTCACGTTGTTGATTAACTCCAACATAGTCGCAGCGCCCGCCGGATCTCCCCCCATCAAGAAGCCCAGGACATTAGCCGCATACGTCACGCCCTGAATAGCCAGCCGACTCGTGCCACCAAGGGTGCTGGCCAAAGCATTGAAGAAGGTAGGACCTTCGGAAGCTGCGTCACCGACGTTGCCATCTTGCGTTGTTCCGCGTGCGTAGATGACTGTGATCTCGCGGCATGGAGTGCCGTCAATGAGCTGGTTGTACGTGTCACCACTGAACTGTCGCTTGCTCAGCGACACCGAGCGCTTAGGAGCATCTTTAGCGGCACCAAGCTCTCTAGTGTACTCGTCGATGGTGAGATTCTTGTCAAGGAGGTCTGTGATGGGGAAGCTGGGGCCCGTTGCTGCTGCCGGAGCTGCAAATGTTGTTGTGAGGAGAGTTGAAACAACGAGTAGGGATTGAATCGATGTCTTCATCTCGAAACAATAGAAGCTCCAGGCCTCGAGTCTTCAGCAACTGTGATGGTCGGGTCGTGGAAATAAGAGGAAGACTGTGAGTTGGTCGTTGTTCGCTTCTTGCGTGGGAAAGAGACTATCTGTGAGTCTTTATCCTGACTCTGCTGGTTGCCGTCATTGCAGCCGTTTGCACGATCCCTGGTCGTGATTTTGCCAGGCACCGCAACAGGTTTCTTGTCGCCCGACTTGGCAATTTTCAGTACGCGCTGTTTGAGGTGTTGCTCCTGTGCACTACCCAATTGGCTTCCAAGATCTATTTAAGCTATACAAAGTGTAGCCTGGCGCGTCGGAGACTTTGGTATGTGGATACCGCCGGTTTAGGAAGCGGTGGGGTAATGCAATTATGCGAAGTATTGACCTGCCTCTTCGCGTTGGCATTACTACCGTATTAGTATGACGGTAGTGAGCACGTGGGCGTAGGACGCGTAAACTTTCATCTATGTTTTTTCTCCAACCTCCAAGAAATGGAGTGGTCGCAATACTGGATGCGGAGGTGTTTAGAGCGTGAGAAAACGTCAGGTGTTGATTGATCGAGTTTTTCATTGCTTTCAGGGGTGTGGATGGGGCGAGAAAAGCACAGCCTTGAGCTAGGTACCCCACTCACGCTAAGAAGCTTTATGCTGTCTGAAACCCGACAAGAATGGCGTAAATTGCTATGAATAGAGGCAATAGTTATCTATCTATCACAGATAACGAAAAGAAGTTGGAAAGACACTTCGATGTGATAAATGGAAAGTGGTGCACGCGAACGCGAAGAGCTCGCGTCTAGGAACTGCTTCACTCTGATGAATTATGTGGTATGTTCTTCGGTCAATTTTTAGATCTGACATTAATAAATAGCGCCCGTTATACTCTCTGTGATTCCATCCTCGAATCACTCCTGCTTCCCGACAAACGTTCCTGGCCCCTTGGCGATCTCATGTCTCTCATTATAGAACGGATACACAGCAACCGCTGTTAACGCAAACAATTGCCAAAAGATAGCGATCATTGACCACTTCGAGATAAACGACTTTGTAAGAATGAAATCCCGATATAGCGGCATTGGCCATGCAAAGAAAGTGTTTTTGGGGTCATCCTAGGAGCAAGCTTAGGTGGGAATCAGGCGAAGAGCTACCAAAGTACCAACAACGAGCTCTGTAGCTTTTTACATGACCACATAGCCAGGTAGGTTCGTGTTAATGCTCGAGGTGGCCATTTTACCAGACAAAAGGATCCCTTCTTCACACAATTCAAGAAACCATGAAATCAAGGTAAGCTCTCAAGCTCGACGTGTTAAAAGGGGAGAGATATAGAAGATACTTGGTTTAATACGAGGCAGCAAGAGCGTGAAAGCTAATTATATGATAACATCTAGAAAACAGAATCTACCGGTACCTGCGTATCGCTGGCTGGTGCCGCTGAACCAACCGTTGAGCCGGTTTGCCGCTGGCTAACGTGTTGAATCACTAAGTGGCGCACATCAGTAAGTGGCGCACCCAAAAACACACTAAAAATCGCAAAAATCATATATTAATATCTTAATAATACCTTAATAATAATTACTCTAATTTTAAATCTAGCCTTTTATATATATTCTAAACCTATTACTAAGGTTTTAAAGTAGTAGCTTTAGCCATTCTCTAGATATTATATTTTCACCCCTAATTTTGAGCTGAAATGCTGTATCTCTAGAACTAGTTACTAAATTAACTTGAGAGCTAGACAGGAAGCCTATAATATATATAAAAGGCTATATTTAAAATTTGAGTAATTATTATTTAGGTATTATTGAGATATTAATATATAATTTTTGTGATTTTTAGTGTATTT